>OY365812.1:380067-452656 GCA_959347315.1 Bimastos eiseni | reverse complement strand
GTCTCATTGACCGCCTCCTTCTCTTCGTCTATCTGTCCGTCTGTTTGTCCGGTGGACTGGCTCTTCTGCTCACCGCCCCTGGTCTCTATGACAACAATCCACCTATCCCTCACCCAGGACCCTAGGCGATATGCACTCTGCCACAACCCCTCGCCCTGGTAACGCCAGTCCCACGCCTGCATAAGCAAGGAGGGCACCACTAACCAGCTTTGTTCCAACGCAATGTCGCTATACAGAAACAAAGAAGGCGTATTTTAAATCTAAGCATCACTATTTAACATTGAACTATTTAATTATGATAAAACGGACATTGTTAATTTGCTTTGTTCATTTATTCTATAGCACTTATGTAGCGCCCGTACCTGCCCCTACTCGGAGGCGCTTCCAGTTGAATTTCGGTGATTAAGAACAATTTTCAGATGTTTTAAAACGGTATCATGCAGAGTTCATAGTCCAAGAAATCGGCCCCGATGACAGGTTTTTCCATTTTAGTCCATCCAACCAATGACAGACACGACGTTGAACATATCCACGGCTCAGTCAAGTCTGAATGTGGGCAATGTTAGGTGTCAAGTGAGAGACCAGCGATACGCAAAGGGTCAAAAGAACTGATTCATGCGTTTGACATGCCTCATAGTCTGACAGTAAGAAAATCCAATTAAGATGCAATTAACGGAAATTAATTCGCCGCTACTTCGTTTGCTTCACCTCAACAACAGCAATGAAAAGAATCATTGAACTGTAACGGTAAATATGTCGACCTATAAATGTATTTGGCAACAAAATAAGTAGCTCTCTATAGAAATGCCATCATCGCCATTTTTCCATGACTAAAAGAGAACGGTGCTTTGACATTAGACCCACCACGTTTGAAAGGAATCGACTGCATGGTTGAAGACTTTTTTGCGATAAATTTTGATAAGCATCTTTTGCTTTGGTAAAACAAGAGTAATGAGGCGCCAATCATTCAACTGTTGTCATTTGGATACAGCTTCAATCAACTTCAATCAATGAATCGCTCGCTGTCATTTTGATCAAACGTCTATAATCGTATGGATAGGCCCAACTCATACCTCACAACTCTACAGCGCTGTTCAACATGTGGTCCGCTGGTTATTGGCTGCAGTGGAAAGATAGTCAGACTATTCACAAGTTTGAACGTATGCAACTCAAACACCAGATACAACAAAGACATTAGAATGGATACAACAAAGACATTAGAAATGAGAAGACGACAATACAGTGTTCGTGTATAATCGGTAGTTTCATTGATCACGAAAGTTTTAATGAATAGCGACATAGTTAAAAAATATTGATATCAATAAAACGTGTCTTTTAATCTATAGGCTAAGTTAATGTTGAAGTAACGATCCGGCCGTGATGTGAGTGTACAGTAAAAACAATTATCAACGGTACAACGAAAGCATCGGATAATTTGAGAAACCCTTCTCTACACAATACATTTATACTAAAAGACTTCATAAATTTATGGTTACACGGTTCAGTTAGAATCAGAGTCTATAATCTACCGTGTAGAACTCTCATGAAAGCCTTACTGTAAAGTAAGTAATTGGATACCACTCCATTCCTTGGATCCTCCTCTGTGTATGGCCAACACAATATGACCTTTCTAGGTAAACACGACCTCCTCACAAATGTCATTTGATATTTTGCTGAATTATACGAGTTTTATTTCTAACCAACCAAATCAGGGTGCTTTGAACTAACAAATTAAACAGTAAGATGTCAATTCGCAAAAGAGTAGACATTCGAATCAATTGGCGTCGGATCATCTTTTCAATTCTACGCTTTCACGCTTTATGTGAAGTTACCGTTCAAAACAATTATTAGTTTGAAATGTCATTAAGAGTATAAATCAAACACAATGTATAGGTGGTGCGAAACATTACGAAACGGTCAGGTGTCAGTTCTGAGAATCTTCAAAAGCATTCAACAAACACTGGAACTCCTCAGTCGAGACAATCATGTTTGTCTTTCGGCGCTAATAAGCTTTCTAACCTTGTTAGTGTTGAATATACTCTTTTGTTTACAATTTCTAAGTGATGTCTTCCACATTGACCGGCTCGTGACACGCTTCATTGCGCTCCTCCAATCGGTATAAATATGGGACTCGTTAGGTATTCTACTAACAGTATCTGGTATAAGAACCCACTGAGCTGGTTGTTCAACAGAGCTTAAATCACTTTTAGCGGCAAAATCATGGAGAAATTTAGCGAAGGAGTTTCGACGTCAACCGGTAAATTACATTATTTGAATCTAAGTGATTTAACAATAATTTTGTTAAAACATCTCGACTGTTCTAATTGAAAAACTCTCCCACTCCTTTTCTCTTCCTCGTTCCTCGGCCGAAACAGAGCCGTTAATTCAGTCTTTCGCTGCATTTTTTATCAAAGAGCTGCGTTGAAGATTCTATTTTCGCAACGATTCCCTCTCCTGTGCTAAGGGTTTTATTGAAATGATTAGAGACCTTATGGAATATGTTCTTCGATATTTTCGACTTATTTCAAACTGACAAACTGCAGAATGATTGCAAGACAACTAACCGTATTATCTTTAGACTGTTGACTGAAAGCAAGGGATTGCATGAGTATAATCAAACAGTCTGCAGCCATGCAAGGCGCCTATATCGTTATACATTTAATTTAGCCAACGTCGCCATCTAGCGAATGGTTGGTTGCGGGAGTTGAACTAACTTCCTCTGTTTTGTGCTTCAGTTTTTTTCCATTACTCTCCATCTCCCCCAATGACGTCTTCCTCAAATGACGTCTTTCCCAATGACGACTTACTCAAATGACGTCTTCCCAAATGACGTCTTTCCAATGACGTCTTCCCCCAATTACGTCTTTCCCAATGACGTCTTCCTAAAAGGGCGTTTTTGCTAGGTATGACAGAGCACAAACCCTGGTTTGCTATCTAGATCTATGTATGGTTGGTAGAGTGTTTTAAAACTGCTTGAGCCGCATGCGCATTATTTTAGGATTTAATAGATATACTGTATATCCATTAAATTCTATAATTATCATATACAACGATTGATTTTGTTTTAAAGACGACAAAACATCAGCCATTTTTGAAGTGACGAACGGGGTCACAATCGACGACTTTGAAGAAAAAGAGACTGAGAAGGTAAGATCATTTTTATCATGGATAATTATATCATTAGATTATTAGATCATTGGATCATTAGATAATTGGATAATTAGATGATTGTATCAGTCTAACGATTTATCAATCTCTTCCACGTATAACAAGGAAGCAGCAATCGATTGCAACTGAGAATGAAGACTTGCCCAAGGTCTTCACTCAGAAAAGGCGTCGGCTCCAACTCGTTAACTCTGCTCGTTATAAGTTGAACGCTTTAGCTAAACTGCAAGTCTGCAACAATGGACGCCCAAACGCTTGATTCTCAAAATTCAACAATGATTATATGAATAGAGACTACATTGTCAACTACATGCGTGAATGCTGGTTCACGATGGGTGTACTTGTTGAATTCGAAACCATAGCGCATAAAAAACAAAATGTTGGCAAATTTTTTGATATTATATCTTAAACAGTTGCAGGCGGGAATCTATCCATTATATAAAATCGTGTCAGTCTAAGATACATTTGTGTCAGCATTTGTTGATGCCTTCTGACGTGTTTTCTTTGTGTAGTCGATCGCCACAAAGACTAAGGCAGCGCCACCTAGTGGTAGTTCAAGGCCGCCGTTCGTTGTTGTCGGAGATCAGAAAATGAAAACTAGCTACACATCGAAATATTCGGAAGAATACGCTTCGTATGAATACATTACAGACATATCATTTAATTACGCCTACGTTTACAATTACTACTTCTGGTTCAGGGTCATCACTTGCTCAGTAATATTGGCATAGTCATGCTCAGTAACTCTTAATTCTATTGATTGGTGTTTTAAAACATTTAAAATTATAGTAATAATATCAATAATAATAATAGCCTCCCCTTCCTCTTCGGGATTAGCCGCTTACTTTCTCTCTCTCTCTCTCTCTCTCTCTCTCTCTCTCTCTCTCTCTCTCTCTCTCTCTCTTTCTTCCCTCTGCTGTCTTCCGGAGACGCCTCAAGACTTTCTGTTCTCTGTTTAGCTCTGTCTTTGAGTCGTGAGCGCCGTTGATCTCGAGTGGCGCTACATAAATGATTCGTTACAAGTTACAATTGATAATAATAATAGTGATTATGATAATGATCTTACAAAAATATTATTAATATTTCTATAAATTATTTTGTCATAATATCTTCATTATAGTTTGGAGACTCTCTACGTCTGTCAACTCTGCTTTGCTCACACGAAGGACGAAGTGAACCTTACGCAACACACGGTGAGTCAGACATATATCAAGGACGAAGAAGCATTTATTAAATTAAGTATTATTATATGGAAATTAAAATACACAAGATGTGTGCTAAGTTTGAACCTTTCGACATCGTAAAGAATGTCAAACAAATGATAACTTTAATCTACGACCAAAGCGTATGCTAAGGGTATCAGCCGACGTCACTCAAACTCTCCTCATCTTTAGGATGATATCCTATATAGCTATATTACAATGGGATTGCAATTTCCAAGTTGCTATATATGTGTTTGAAGACTTGAACTGGCTTCCTGCTATTGAGCTTATCCGCTCCAAGATCCTCTTTCTAGTTTCCAGGCTGTGCCCCGAATGATCTCTCTGACTATAATTGCGAAAACTGCAACTTCATCTCGTTCTTTGCGCTACGTCGATCGTCTTGATGTTTTTGATCCTAGGACTAAGGCTACTCTGGCTCAACATCGGGCGTTTGCTATTGTGGGTCAATCTAATTGAAATGACTTTCCTGCCTAACTAAAAGCTAAACTAATGACTGGATTCTATCTATCGGCTTCTCGCTCTCTAAACTCATTTCTCTTCCCTGTAATTTCCTTGATGAGATCGCCTCTGGATAATCATTCTCTGTAAGGCGCTATATGAATTTAATGATACGGTACGATGTATACACAACCCTCATTACGGATAAAAGCATGAATTAATGATAATGGTGACGATGGCTTGATGGCGGTGGTTACATAGTTACATCGGTGATGTCGTAAAAAAGACAAAAGAAAAGCAGTTGAAAGAAAGATATGAAATGTACGGATCAGACAGATGGACGATTGAAGAAGATGAGAATTGGACGATTTTGAGAGACTCTGGGACAAGATGAAGGAAGTTCATTGGACTAAAGAGGAAAAAATTAAAAAAGAATACTGTAGAGGATGGTTATAAGAGTTAGGGAGTTACTGGTGACATTGACGAAGGAATTCCTGTGAGATTTCAGAAGTTAGAACCTGAACTAAAGTTGATTCGTAATTTTACTGTGATCAGCATTCATTGCTGTCTATCGTATCATCATCGGTTAATTTTATTTCTTGCCTTCGTTCTGTTGATTCCAGTTGAACTGTAGAAGTTTTCCCCATCCTCCAGGAGTCGAAATCTACAAAAGCAGATACCTCAGCGTCTTTGAAGTGGATGGAAGTCAGAATCCAGTCTATTGCTCCAGTCTTTGTCTTCTGGCAAAACTCTTCCTAAAACGCCTCAATGGATTCGTCTTCTATATCGCCACAGTCAACGACAAAGATGGTCACCAGTTCGTTGGTTACTTCTCAAGGGTGAGCTCACAAACATTCATCTAACTAAACGCCGTAACTCTAACGTTGCTGAGCCTGACCCTATGACCTTTACCATTTTCAAATAGTATCATCATCGGTTAATTTTATTCTTGCCTTCGTTCTGTTGATTCCAGTTGAACTGTAGAAGTTTTCTCCATCCTCCAGGAGTCGAAATCTACAAAAGCAGATACCTCAGCGTCTTTGAAGTGGATGGAAGTCAGAATCCAGTCTATTGCTCCAGTCTTTGTCTTCTGGCAAAACTCTTCCTAAAACGCCTCAATGGATTCGTCTTCTATATCGCCACAGTCAACGACAAAGATGGTCACCAGTTCGTTGGTTACTTCTCAAGGGTGAGCTCACAAACATTCATCTAACTAAACGCCGTAACTCTAACGTTGCTGAGCCTGACCCTATGACCTTTACCATTTTCAAATAGTATCATCATCGGTTAATTTTATTTCTTGCCTTCGTTCTGTTGATTCCAGTTGAACTGTAGAAGTTTTCCCCATCCTCCAGGAGTCGAAATCTACAAAAGCAGATACCTCAGCGTCTTTGAAGTGGATGGAAGTCAGAATCCAGTCTATTGCTCCAGTCTTTGTCTTCTGGCAAAACTCTGCCTAAAACGCCTCAATGGATTCGTCTTCTATATCGCCTCAGTCAACGACAAAGATGGTCACCAGTTCGTTGGTTACTTCTCAAGGGTGAGCTCACAAACATTCATCTAACTAAACGCCGTAACTCTAACGTTGCTGAGCCTGACCCTATGACCTTTACCATTTTCAAATAGTATCATCTTCGGTTAATTTTATTTCTTGCCTTCGTTCTGTTGATTCCAGTTGAACTGTAGAAGTTTTCCCCATCCTCCAGGAGTCGAAATCTACAAAAGCAGATACCTCAGCGTCTTTGAAGTGGATGGAAGTCAGAATCCAGTCTATTGCTCCAGTCTTTGTCTTCTGGCAAAACTCTTCCTAAAACGCCTCAATGGATTCGTCTTCTATATCGCCACAGTCAACGACAAAGATGGTCACCAGTTCGTTGGTTACTTCTCAAGGGTGAGCTCACAAACATTCATCTAACTAAACGCCGTAACTCTAACGTTGCTGAGCCTGACCCTATGACCTTTACCATTTTCAAATAGCCGCTTCCTTTAGGGGACTTCTCTAGACCATGTCATGTTTATATAGCTCCAACTAAACACTAATCTTACACGTCCGATTGATCTAGGAAAGCTTTTGATTGCTAATTAAAATATACTCATGCTATACTCGTGCTGTTGAATTTCCATTGAGCAACATAGGCAAGAACTAATATTTATTGTGTAAATTGTTCCCATATAATAACGGGACAACATTGTCTATGGTCTGTTTTCTTAATTTAATTATAGCATTTATTCTGTAGTAGGGGCATGAAAAGTGCAGATACCAACCATTGGAAGTTTCCACACGATTTTGAATTTTAATTGGTATTTCCATAATATCATCTGGCATCTTCGGTAGAACATGCTTCATGGCGTCCCCAATCTTCTTCTTCTTAGCTATTAATGATTCTCCTTCTAACCGTCTTCTCTCTCATCTCTCTCATTTTCTTCTTTTCGTCTCGCTTGTTCGAATTCTGCTGCTTTGCAATTTGTACTTCCTCTTTTATGTTTATTTTGGCTTTCTCCATTTCAAAAGTACGATCAATATCTTCTTGTTGCTTTTGAGCTTCTTCCGCCCTAGCTTGATTGGCTAACTCAACTTCCCTAGCTCGTGTTATCTCCTTTTCCTCTTGTCTCTTAGATTGTTCTAGTAATGACTCTCGACGCATCAGTTCCTCACTTTTCCTAGCTTCCTCTACTGCTACTGCATGTTCCAACCTTCTTTTCTCCGCTTCGTCTCGATCTCGCTTGAGTGATTCTATTTGTAATTCAAATTGTTTTCTTTGTAATTCTAATTCTTCTTTCTTAATTCTGTTACTTTCTTCCTCTTGTTTTCGTTTTAATTCTAACTCTTCCCTTCTCATCTGTTCTTCTCTTTCCTCTTTTTCTTGCTGAAGTTTTCTTTCTTCCTTCCTAACTTGTTCCGCTTGTTGATTCATCATCATTACCATTTGCATCATCATTTCCATAGTCGATTTCTCTATAGGTATATCAGAACCTTTTTCTACAACCTGTCCCTGTACACCTCCTACAGCTCCTTCTATTTCAGCTGTAAATCCAACTTTTTCTATTTCCATATCTGCTAAAGTTTGCATTAACTCAGTACGAGACATAGCTTTAACCGTACTTTCCATTAAACCTTCCTTTATTAACTGCTTTTGTATTCTTTCTGACGACATTTTCTTAATCTCTTCCCGTCTTTCACTACTTAATTTCTCCATTTCGTATGTTTACTATCAATGACTTCGCAAATTACCAATTATGAATGCTTTTGTTTGTTTAATATTACCGAGTTTTCATTAAATCGATTGAACGCGATTTTATTTGTTTAGACCATTATTAACGAGCTCTCATTTTTATTACAACTGAACATGGTGTTGTTTGCCTAATACTAACAAATTCACAATTATCCAATTGGACGTGGTCTTGTTTCGTGCCAAAATAAACAAAATATACCTTGTCAGTAATCTCCCAGAAAATAATCTTTACTTTCCTGCCTTTCCGTACATAGAAACTTAATTACTCCGATTGATTCGTATAATCCGTATAGTCCACTTTCAGTAATCCTAAACGATTCTTTCATCTATTGCACATCCAAACCCTTCTTTAATTCTTTTCACATCCAAACGCTTCTTTAAGCCTATGCGTATCTTGATCCTTGACTCTTTAATCCTTGATGCTTTCTTTTCATATCCTGATCCTTGATTCTTTAATCCTTGATGCTTTCTTTTCGCATCCCGCCGCTGCCACCAAAATGTAAACTTCAACTTTCTTTTCCTTCAGTTAAGCTTACCAAACTACAAGGATCGAGACACGTCTTCTTGTTTTCTCAATTTTCTTTATTAACAACATAAAATATAGTGCCTAAACTACTGTACACAAATTAAAATATAAAACGACCATCCGTATCCTTTGGAAGTCAGAGCAGCAACTGTCGAAATACAAGCAATCAAACGTCTTATCAATACCTTCTGTCTGTCACCTCACTCGCCCCTAACAGCCCTTCCAAACACCACCACCCACTTGCGCCCCAAGTGTCTAAATCAACATATTAACAAACATTGGCTGACAGATATTTTGCTGAGTTGATTAAGTGATTGATTAATTGATTAAGTGATTGATTGATTCATTGACCCATCCAGTCTCTCTTTACAGCTCGAGGAGGCATGCTCTATTCAGCCCCATGCGGTTTTTCGAGACCTTTGTCAGTGACCTTTCTTGACAGTGAATTTTCCATGAGTCATCATTTTCTTCTATTGCCAAAACCTGTTTTTTCACCTTCGCCGAATACGTCAAATCAAACGCTATTTAAATGAGCACTGTCTCCGTGTCTTAGTCCAATCGTTGGTTATGTCAAGAATTGATTACTGTAACTCAGAATTGCTGGTCTACCCAAATCCACTCTTGCACCACTCACCTCTGTTCTGCACACTGCGGCACTATAGTTAAAAATCTTGGCCTCCGTGATTACTTTACGCACTCCCTACGTCAACATCATTGGCTTCCCATCCAGGCTCGCATTTGTTTTAAGATTTGCCTCCTAATGTTTAAGATCAAGACCCGTCTTGCCCCACCTTACCTGTCCGTCCTAGTCACACCGTGTGCTACCACTGGACCAAGAAGAGGCCTGTGTTCTGTTTCAAAAGGAAACTTTGTCATTAAAAGATCGAACGTACAGTTTGGCAACAGAATGTTTGAAATATCTGGGCCAGCTGAATGGAACACCCTACCAGAGACAGTGCGCAGAGCTTCCTCGATGGAAGTGTTTAAGTCTAGTCTCAAAAACCATTTATTTTATGTTTATTATGACTGATAAACTGTTTCTATAACGCGCCTCTGTTTTATTAAGGCGCACTATAAATGATGGTTGTATTGTATTGTAATGGTTGGTTGAATAATTTCATGGATTCAATGATGACTCTTTTTATTGGTCAATAGCAGCTTACAATAACTACAGACAGTTTTAAACTGTGGCTATTGATTAAGAGAGGCAGAAGATCTGCGTTCAATTGAAAGTCCTCTCAAAATCTACGAACTTGCTCTCAACCTATAGGACGATTATTTCACTGTGTATGTTAAATCACTAGATTTATCTTCCTTTAAAAGCTCTGTAAATGTGCAATGAAAGCAAAACTAAAGTAAAATTGTGGTGTTTTTTCTTAGGAAAAGAAGAAAGCGAAAGTCATCAGAAACTATTAATAGCGAACACAAACGGAAAAGATATTTTTAACCCGGAGTTGAAATCAATGAAAGAGACTTCAAATTAAAATTTAAAAGAGACTTCAAATTGACGATCAGCAGCGAAAGTTGCCTAACATAATTAAACCGCAATTATATATATATATATATAATACTACTTTACTCGTGTGACATACTTTTTTGAACAATTGCTTTTAACCTTCTTTTCAATGTGAGTAGGTCTATCATTTAAACTCATTTATAAAGTCGCATCGTATCTTTA
This sequence comes from Bimastos eiseni, assembly GCA_959347315.1. Taxonomy (NCBI): domain Eukaryota; kingdom Metazoa; phylum Annelida; class Clitellata; order Crassiclitellata; family Lumbricidae; genus Bimastos; species Bimastos eiseni. The sequence goes on along the minus strand of OY365812.1, from coordinate 442,393 downwards.
GATTTATATAGTGCCAATCACAGAATAACTATTCAGAAGCGCTATCAGCACAGGAACTCCGAAGAAAACGTCTTTAAAGAGTAAGAAGCCAGTCATTATTTTGGTCCACAATGATGGAGGAAGGTCTTTCCAGGCGGATGGACCCACAACATCAAGCGCCAGATGGTAGCTTTCTTTTTACATTTTCCTCCAAATGTGCCTACAACGTTTAAGTTACAAGTAACGTTACCAAAAAGGCGTCACAATGTTTCATCAAATGTACTCGCTTGGGGCGCCACTTCCGCTGACAACACTCGAATTCGCAATAATATAACTTTCAAAACGGTTAAAAACAGGTGTTAGAACTTTCCTTTCTTTCAAATACACCTCACGATCTGCCTGGACCGAGAATCATTTTGGAGTTATACCTTACCTTAGCAGATGACGGCCAAGCATTGGAGACAATTGCCCATACAAATATTGTAGGTCCATCTATTTGGAATGGCCCAAGGTTTAAACTAAAGACTGGATTCTCTCCATCGGCCTCTCACTCCTTAAAGGCACTTCTTTTTTCGTTTTGAGAGCTCCTCTGATTAGTCATTCTGCGAGAGGAGCTATGTAAATCTGTAGATATGATACGATAATGATACGATACAATGCAGCAGAAATAAATGATTGGTTGGTCAGTTGATTGATTTATTGATTGATTTAGTATACCGTATGAAAATCAGTCTAAGATAACTATATGATGAGCGTCGATTCATCAAGCGTATTTTTATTTCTCTTCCGGTTCATTGTTCGTTGATTGTAGTCAAATCGAGTTGCCCATCAATGGCGTAATTACAGAATTCATCATCCAAACATTTATATAGCTCCCTTTCAGGGTTGCTGTCCCAGTGCGCCCCACAATCGATCCTAATCAATTTAACATAGGCCATCAACATTAGATTGCAAACCGTTCATGGTTTGACCCAGTTATACTCAGCAGAAATCAAGACAGGTTATTCAATTAAAATTACAATGACAATAGCAATTCCGAAGAATTGATTTAGTCTTATCTAACAGAAATTCGGTTTTGTAGAATCTATGCTGGAGAACTAAAGGCCACAAAAATGTGAAAAATATTCAATAGAATTCCTTAATAAAAGAATTATTAAAATAATTCGTTGTAAAAAATTGGTCATTTCTTTACCAGGAAATTCTTTAAAGAACCAATGTGCACAATATTCTCTCATTTCATTTATACATTTTTAGTCACATTTTTACTTTAATTTATAAGTTTCAGTGTTTTATTTGCTTTATTTCGTATTCTAAGCAACTGGAAAGATCTAAGTCATTATAATGGAGAAGGTAATGACACAAGCGACTAACTGAACGGACTGCAAACGCTGCAGGGAGAGAGGTCCTAAAAAATTGGTCCAGCAACCAACGCAACTCACTCAACTGTGACTTGGGTATATTATGACCAACCAACGATCTTCAGAAGACATAATTGATTAATGATGAGTCTGGGAAATAAAAACTTAGTATAAACATTGTGGTCAATTGGTCAGAGTTCACAGTTTTGTAAGCAACGAGCCACAATTTAATTTGCTGTATACAGGAAACTAATGAAAAGATTGAAGCACAGGGAAGATTATGTTCACATTTGGATGCATTCTATAGTTATGTCGCTATAGCCAAAGAGTTCAGGACTCGCTGAAGATTCAGAATATATTGACTCTTTGATAAACCAATAGATGCGAATTGCAATTATAGGCGAATGAAGCCCAATGCGTTTGCCAGAGGTATCGATGCAATGATGGGCACAACATTTAATTCTGCGTTTGTCACGAATGACCATAAATGATAGGTGATGACATATACTAAACTGTTGACATATCCAGTTATAAGAGACATAGATCATTGAAATTAAAGCCCATGTTACGAGCAGCATCAGTCAATTCAACACTTAGCCATCACTCAGTCTCAATGATTGTAGGCTGATCAAATATTTTAAGTTGCTGCAGATTTTCAGTCTTGATAGGTTAAAGAGAAGTCTGTTGGCCGCCATCTTGGATTGAGCCTCATAAAAGGCAGCAGACCACAACTGCAGCTGAAGATTTGTGAATCATCAGCATACAAATGATATCTCAACGAATTATAGACCTGTGCCATGCAGTCGCTTTCTAATGGAGCATGTGGTTCATTTAGTATAAAAAAAGAGGATCAAGTAGAGAGCCGTGTGCTTGGTTCACCACATGTCAACAAAGTATATGAATAATAACCACTTAAATAAACTGATTAGTACTAAACCAATTAAGTGCAGGCCAACAATAATTGACTAATGCAACTAGAAAACATTGGTTCGTGCCAGATTCGTGTAAAACTAAATGACAACATTTGTTAATTCAGTTTGAAATATTGAAACTCTGGGCGCCTGTCTAAACATGGAGCGGGAACCCCAAAATATTACGCTCATTAAAAATGGTTAATGTAACCTGGAAGTTAAACAAGCATAATTGGAAAAGCTTAGCAACCTAGACACTGGACCTCCTGTGCAAATTTCTAGTGCGGATGGGATTCTGACCTAAATTGAGGCTTTACCATTGAGGCTTCATTCGTTCAATTTCACCGGAGTAACGATAGTAATGATAGGCGTCATGACATATGTTACCCTGATGCTTCACGAGGAATTTATTCCGTCATCACAATAATTGTTATGCTCAGCAACAACATCATCGTTATCTGTAGTCATTAGTCAGCAACCCATTGCGTCTGATCTAGGTCTCTACCTATAGATGTGCTGCTATTAATATCGTGGCTCGCGCGATTAGATTGATGAATAATTCATGAAGCAAGCGGCGTTTAAGCCTTTGGCGCGTTGTGATTGGACAAATTCTAATAGGACGAGCGATATGATTGGCTGGTGCCATTCAGCGCGAGACGGCCCTCCTTCTGGCTGTCGGCTGACGCCGATCCGCCATGTTGGACGAACCGTCGATTCGTTTCATTTTGGGACGACATTTGACATTAAGTCTGGATTACAGCTGACCAGTTTTTCCGGAAATTACATCTTAACGGGGACATGATCGAAATCTTGAAGATTTTCACAGGTAGGGCATCGAATTTTAGACTTCTTGTACAATTATTGCGTTTCTCGGATTTTCCCGTGTTGCCTGCACGCTTGCGCTGGCTTACGATGTAGAATTTGTTACCGGCGTCTTGCGAGGCTTTTTTAAAGTAAAATTTGAGTAAAATTGTAAAATATTTGTGATGGGGTAAAATCCTGAAGTTGAGCTTTCCATTGGAGAGGTTCATTTGATGAGTTTTACTATTAATAGGCGTGACATATGTTACCGTAATGCTTCTTGAGGCCCAGATCTGATCAATTCCCAGGGTCGTAGAACCCGTTTATTGGTTTGGGTCAGATCACAGACTTGTTACGATCATCGTTTATGATCAAAAATATAATAGAAACACGAATCATGATTAAGGTCATGTATGTCGTGATTCAACGCTTCCTCGTGACCATTGGAATCAGCGAAGTCTTCGAAGAATATCTGGTAACATATTTGTTTTATTATGAGGGCGTGGGGAATTTAATTGATTATGTCTATTGTATTGTATTTATTAATTTATATAGCGCTGTTAAGAGCAGTGATCATTCAGTAGCGCAGCTAGCGCTCCCAGTGCGAGAACCCAGAGAGAAGAAGGGGTTGAGAAGATACAAGGGTGTATAAATTGGTTGGCAGATGTCCAAAGAAAATGGTAACACGTATATAGGTGACGGAAGGGCATTCCGTAGCGAGGGAGCAATGGTGGTCAAAAGATTTTTTTTAATCACAGTGGTCCTTATTTGCGGAACAGAGCGGAGAGGGCGATGAAAACCTGAAGAAAGGGGGCTGCGAATGTACCCATTCTATATTTCTGAGCAATATACGGAGTTTGGACTTGATGACCAGAACAAGAATTTTGAATGGAATGCTAGATGGTAATGGAAGCCAGTTCAGCTGACTGGCCATAAATGACCAGAGAGATATGTGAGTAATATAAGAAGGGAAACAATTAATCTGACAGTAGCATTGAGAACTGACTGTGTGGGGGGACAAGCGGACCTTGTAATGGGGAGGGGAGTATTAGAAGAGAATTGCAATAGTCAAATCTAGAAGAGACTAATGCATGATAACCTATTGAAGTGAAGGTCATGAGTAAGAGGCAGATCCCTCATATTATTAATATGCTTGAAGGTTTATTGCCATTGAGAGGGAGTGGCACACCAGATGCAGGCCCTACATAGATTCAAGCCAGGTAATTGGTTCGTGTTGGTGCCAGGTCAGAATCTGGGGAGGTCAAACCAAGGAGACAGCATGGTGTGATGGTTGGTGATGCATGCTAATGCCCTTGGGTTAAACTTCTACAGGGTGCACGAGGATGTGACCTCTGAGGTCCTTGATCCCATGGCACCCATGCCTTGTAATAGTAATAATTGGTACTACTAGGTATATAACCCTTCAAAACAGTTGAAGTCATTTGAAAGAGACTCCTGGAGGGATCATGAAGCAATACCTCTATCATTCTCGTGATCGTAACCTGCAAACTTCTAAAGCGCCACTCGAAAGCCGTTGCAAGCGCAGGGAACCAGCTTATTCACGAGCGCTGCATCGAATTAGAGAGGTTGTCGAAAGGGCAATCCGAGGAACGTAGGTGTCCGGTTTCAAGAGGGCCAGAGGAGACAGAGTGACTGTTAAGGGAATTTGTCGCTTTGATCGCTTTGATTGAGGATTGAAAGGTATACGTGATGCAGTAAGTCAGGGTGAGAGTTCTTGAAAAGGTGAGAATTAAGTTTCTGTTTACTTTTGGTCATCTGTTATAATAATAGTCCTAGAGAAGCCCAACAGAAGCAGCTGTAGGACTAACCATGTCAAGCTCAACCAATCATTCGTCTCATCCTCTTTAGATTTAACATCTACATCAAATCACTTTATAACATCCTAATCATTTTGCAACAACAGCTGAGTCTTGATTCCACTCCCCACCCCTAGCCAGTCTAACCAGGACATATCCATCATTTCATAGGGTGGGTCTTACTTTTATTTGCAAATAAATATTTATATTTGACTGATGTTTTATTGTATTAATTAATTCTTTTACTAATTATAGACTTTTCTATTTGATTAATGTTTTATTTGATCAATTATTTATTTAATTAATTATTTATTTTATTTACTTATGGATTTTTATATCTAATAAATGTTTTATTTCATGAATTAATTCGTTTTATTTACTTATGGATTTTTCTAGTTGATAAATGTTTTATTTTATGAATTAATAACTATTATGTGCTTGTCGATTTTTCTATTTGACTATAGTGTTTCTTTTCAATGATCATTTAATTCAATATCATAAATATGTCGGCAGATATGAATATTATTCATGGTGCAACAGTAAAACAATTATTGCTAAATTTAACATTTAAAAGTTTTGAAATTTTAAATAAAAAATTTTCAGTTGTGTTTGTTTAACAGTTGATGATGTATATAAGATTCCCAAACCTGGATTAAAGGAGAAGGGCCACGCTAATGATCTTTGTTATCACACAGTGTCATTAAAATGAAACTGTACTACTTTTTAAATTCCCTCCAGGTTGTCTGGCGCCACTGACTTCCTCTGAATAGCTAATAAAGAGACCGTTTACTATAGGTTCAAATGAAATGTAACGAAAGAAACATATATAAGTCTTCAGTCTTGAGTTGCTGGTTCTAAAAAAGAAAAGGACTAGTTCAGTTCATTCATTCAATATTTATATAGAGCTCCCGCAAGAAGTCGACAAGAAGGCACTCCCTGCAGCCCAACCAAATAGTCTGAGGGTACTTGTTGTTAAACAAAGGCGCATTACTCTTTGGCAACAGCAGCATCTCTAAGGGAAGTGTTTTCCAGGTGTATAAGGACCAACAGGTGAAAAGGCATTACTCTTTGGCAACAGCGGCATCTCTAAGGGAAGTGTTTTCCAGGTGTATAAGGACCAACAAGTGAGAAGGCATTACTCTTTGGCAACAGCGGCATCTCTAAGGGAAGTGTTTTCAAGGTGTATAAGGACCAACAGGTGAGAAGGCATTACTCTTTGGCAACAGCGGCATCTCTAAGGAAAGTGTTATCCAGGTGTATTAGGACCAAAAGGTGAGAAGGCATTACATTTTGGCAACAGCGGTATCTCTAAGGGAAGTGTTTTCCCGGTGTAAAGACCAACAGGTGAGAAGGCATTACTCTTTGGCAACAGCGGCATCTCTAAGGGAAGTGTTTTCCAGGTGTATAACGACCAACAGGTGAGCAGGCATTACTCTTTGGCAACAGCGGCATCTCTAAGGGAAGTGTTTTCAAGGTGTATAAGGACCAACAGGTGATAAGGCATTACTCTTTGGCAACAGCGGCATCTCTAAGGGAAGTGTTTTCCAGGTGTATTAGGACCAACAGGTGAGAAGGCATTACTCTTTGGCAACAGCGGCATCTCTAAGGAAAGTGTTTTCCAGGTGTGTTAGGACCAACAGGTGAGAAGGCATTACTCTTTGGCAACAGCGGCATCTCTAAGGGAAGTGTTTTCCAGGTGTATAAGGACCAACAGGTGAGAAGACATTACTCTTTGGCCACAGCGGCATCTCTAAGGGAAGCGTTTTCCCGGTGTAAAGACCAACAGGTGAGAAGGCATTACTCTTTGGCAACAGCGGCATCTCTAAGGGAAGTGTTTTCCAGGTGTATAAGGACCAACAGGTGAGAAGGCACGGCGCTGTTTGGTCGAGGTGCTTGCACGGGGCATATCGCGGATTGTTCGACAATTTATTCCAGGCTGAAAATTGGTGGAGATATCAGAGGGAGAGATGAACTGGTCACCTGCTGTCATCTTCCATCATACGCCGAATCTAAGAAATGTGAGGCTGCTAGCACTTCATAAGTTCGTATACCCAAGACTGCCTCTTGTCATGACAATTCTGCACAGCGCAAGGGAATCCTGCTTTGAAAGACGTTTTTCAGTTGGTGTAAGGACTCCATTGGTGCAATCGTGATGTCATCATGTTCCGATGACGTGAGAGTGACGTCATGTTATGACGGTGATAGTGATGATGTTTGTGTCGATTGGTGGGGGAGGTTCTTTTGAAATACAGAAGAGGAGATGATTCGTGTTAATCTGACTCTCTGGTGACCTCCACTTGATTGCTTTCCTTGTGAAGATAAATTGAAATTTTGTGACCATTGTTCGACTTGATTTCATTAACAAATAACTCAACTTTCAATTTTTTTAGCATATATCGACTTTAACAATGATGGCCAATCTGTTTTTATTAAGCCGTTCATCATCACAATTTTGTATCTTTTTACCTTTAACTCTGTTTCGATTCTATCAATTGTTAATTCGTCTCTATTATCTTCAACACTCGATCATCACATTATCCATTCTCTTCATAACCTTCATCAGATAGTATAAATCAACTTCTCAATTATCTTCATTCCCTTCCTCATTTGGAAAATTAACTTTGTCTTCATCACCGTCAGTCAGCATCTTAACCATTACCACCTTCGTGTTTACCTAATTACCTTCTTCTTCCTATTAGCTTTGTCAACACCATCATCAGCCTGCAGCGGCCTCTTAAACATCCTGCATGAGTAAGGAGGGCTGCTGTCTGCCCTGGTGGGCCATTTCGCCTCGGCTGCTGCTGTTGGCCTGGCTTTGGAAATCTCTTCTCAGAAGGCGATCTTATGTCATTCACGCATTGATGCAAAACACAATCTCTACAGACAATGTCTGATAGGAGGGGACACTTCTGTCTGTACGTAGATGTGTCTGTATGCAGAGAACGTCGTGTCTCCAGTAAGACTGTCAACGGGTATCCGGTTACCCGCCCGTGGCTGACTACCCGGGTAATGAAATAGGTTTTCGGGTACCAGAAATTCCGTTAAATGCGCTATTTTACCTGCACATACGCCAGAAATATTCCGTTCATCATATTGGCTGACTGCGTTCGGGTGCCTGGGTACCCGACGCGTGGATCGACGGGTACCCAGGTCGTGATTTCAAAATTTTTGGACAGCCTTAGTCTCCAGTCTTTCACTGCCTGCAGGATGTTTTGGATGGATGGACCAATTCAGGGTATAGACAGCGTTTGGGTTCTTTGCTTAGATCAGACAAATTGTGTGGGTCTGTATTGCTCAGTGAGCAGTCACTGATGTCTAGATGAAGAGCCACTATTAGACAGACAACAGACTTACCTAGAGATAGATTGACAGATCTATAGATAGATCAGATGGACATACATACATGCATACATACATAAATACATGCATACATACATACATACATGCATACATACATACATACACACATATATATACATACATACATACATACACACATATATATACATACATACATACACACATATATATACATACATACATACATACATACATACATACAAGCATACATACATACATACACACATGCATACATACACACATATATATACATACATACATACATGCATGCATGCATGTATACATACATACATACATACATACATACATACATACATACATACATACATACATACATACATACATGCATGCATGTATACAGACAGACCTAGAGAGACAGATTGATAGACAGACTTACATGTTCTTACGTCGATGGAATAGCGTTGAAGGAGGAAGTGAGGGGTGAGGGAGGGAGAGAAGGATGGATGGAGGATAGAGAACGCATGAAATATAGGTAAGAGTTGGTATGCATTTAGTAGTATAGTATAGTATAGTATAGTATAGTATATGGGTCGTTCTATGCTTGACAGGAAGATTGATTTGCTTTCCTTGGAATTTCTGACGTCGGTTGGTTCCCGTTCGCTCTCCTCCCTTATCAATGCTTCGAACTACCAGAGTATACGGACAGTGACCGAGTTCTATCGGCTGAAGACCTTTCGTCAGAGGACGAGGACCAACGCAGTCGTTGCCGAGTGATGGACCTCGTGCTTTAGACTGTACCAGCGGTGAGGAGGGGATGTGGTGGGACGGCATGGGGTGGGGTTGGAAGGATGGATGGGTGGGTGAGGAAATGTGGGAGGGTGGACAACGATTCTGGTAATTATTAAGATATATCTCATATGATGCATGTTGCACGACCTTTCCTATACATAGATCTAAATACTCACAAAGATATGCATCTCTTCATCCGTTACTCTCTGTCAGTCTGTCTGTCTGCCTGCCTGGCTCGCTGGCTGGCTGTCTGCCTTTCAGTCGGTCTAATATTAGACCATAGGATGGATTCGAACCCGAAGCCCACGCACCCCAATATCAAACGTAGATCTTCCCGTTCATAATATGTACTACAGTGGAATTGGATTCAGCCAGATCTGAGATCCGGAAACTTGGATTTGAGATCCGCCACCCAACAGATAAGATCCACCCCCTAAATACAGGTTTGGTTCAAATAATCAACCATACGAACCTTCTTAAATACACGATATGTTAATCCGAATAGCAAATAGCGATTATATCTGTCATAGCTGCACCATCTATCCCGAATGGCTAAAGTTATAAGTTTACAAATATATGGAGATCCCGCAACCCTGCAGGATAAGAAATTTAACCACTGGTAAACACGGGGTATACTCGGTATACACACGCACACGCACACACACATACATACAATGTTATCCTATATCGAGGTCTACTGGCTTCTATAGTATATATGTATAGTTATATATATATATATATATAGAGAGAGAGAGAGAAAGAGAGAGAGGGAGGGAGGGAGGGAGAGAGAGAGATGTTGCGTGTCATATTTAGTATAAATTGCATCGTATAAGATAATAAATTAAATGTCTTCGACCTTCAACTTCTTTCTGCTATTGTTGATAAACCGCGTTGATCCGTTGTATATACGCTGGTAAACATGAAACTTGTTCGTCCACTTCACTCAAACATTGCCCTCCCTTCAGCGACACCCTCCCCACTTCACGACCCTATCTCCTACTCCACCTCCACCTCCCTAACCCTCCTCCTCTTGCGTTGCATCCGAGACGGCCTAAATACAGCCAAGACGTTAAGCCGTCTAGACCAACGTATATTCGTATTGTTTGTCTAGACGCCTTATGCAGGAGGCTGGGTTCTTTCGAAGCAGAAAGGGCAGAGTCTAGACTGCAGTTTAGTCATGTTTTAGGCAGAACAGCGGAGGAGTAGGGGAAGGAGAGACTGGAGGCGCTTAACCTGTGGAAGGGATCTATAATAAAGCGCTCTATCTGTTAGTCTGTTACGGCTACCGCTATCGGTAGCTCCTTTGCTAGACCCGGTTGGCCACAGGAGCTTGGATTGCGTGGAAATGAGTCATTGCGTGAGGGTGAGACAAACAATAAATCACTTCTTTTGGCCTGAAGCCTAAGCCTAGGTGGGCGGTTCCAACTGTGGCCAGTTTGAAATTCAGCCAATTAGAACAGCTCTATAAATAGCTGCGTTTAAAAAATCTGTCGGAGGGAGGGAGGACCTTCTAGCAAGAACTGGTTAGCAGGCCAAGCGAATTACTTGTCGTGTTCTCATTTAATCGCCGTCATAAATATATTATTGAGAGGCCAGGCTGATTAATTCGGTCGGTTAAACGCGTGATTTGTCAAAAGCAACTGTGGCGCAGATTTGTCAGAACCGTGCGAATAGTTGATTGGAATGATTTTATGGATGGACTATGAGAAAGTGCATTAACGGTTGAAGCCTAGACCTTTGCAGGAATTCGGATCATATTTATTCCAGTTAAATCGAACGTCCATCAAGTCAAGGGTCAGTGCAAAATATGGGTCAGTTCAAATCCAGCAAATCCCCAAAGGTGTTAGGAAGTGCTCAAAAAGCGCTATATAAGTGTTTTATTGCACCACATCACAATCCAGGGTCATTCTAAATCCAAGGTCATTCTAAATCTAGGGTCAGTCTCAATCCAGGGTCATTCTAAATCCAGGGTCTGTCACAATCCAGGGTCAGTCTCAATCCAGGGTCATTCTAAATCCAGGATCTGTCTCAATCCAGGGTCAATCTCAATTCCGGATCCCTCCATCCTGGGTTGCACAATCCAGGGTCACTTAATTCGTGGCCGGCAGGATTCATGGTCTGACATAATCCAGGGTCATCAGTTAACTTAGTTAATATCCAAAAAGTCTGGAGTAGGCTATGATCCACAGACAGGCACACATACACGCAGACGGACAAGGCCTTGTAGTCACTAACCATCTGAAGGGAGGGGTCTTATCAGCGTTATTTATAATACGCAATTTATGTAGCGTCAGATTGAGATTTATCGTCGGTCAATGAAGTGAACGTGAACGAGAGAAACCGTCATCAGTGGCGAGGGATCATAATAGCCAGACGTAGTATAATAGTACGCTGCTGCTGCTGCTGCTGCTCGGTATACGACGCAACCTATTATTGCACTCATGTGCCATGGACAACAACTGACGTCAGAGTCCGTCTGCGTATGTGTGTGTCTGTCTCTGTGTGTGTGCGTTAGTATGCGTGCGTGTGTTGTGGTCAGCGGCGGAATAATTCCCAGGACAGTTGCTATGGTGATGAATGACGTGGAGGGGGGCGTTCAGTGCAAGTGCCTCGTTCTCATCGATCCGTCTGCACTGCACGCTCGGGCATTGTCCGTCTGCGTGTAAGTGTGCCTGTCTGCCTCCGTCCCTGTCTGTGTGCGCTTGCGTCTGTGTTTGTGGCGTGCCTGGATGGCCTTGGGATGATTGATTCAGAGGCGGAAGCAGTGTGTGCGTCGTCGAGATGAGGATTCCGATGATGATGCTGATCTGATGATGATGATGATGATGATGATGACGATGACGACGACGACGACGATGATGCGATGATGATGATGATGATGATGATGATGATGACGATGACGACGACGACGATGATGATGCTGCGATGATGATGCTGATGCTGCGATGATGATGATGATGATGATGATGATGATGATGATGATGATGATGATGATGATGATGACGATGATGACGGAATTCATGGAAGCGTTGCTCCAGAGTTTCTCGCTAGGTGTCGTCGTATGTTGTGTTTGTATACGAGGCACGGTTATTGGGAACGGAGGTTGAGCATGCCTAACGAGACAGGCATTTCATCAGTGCGCATTTGTGGTCATGGCAACGCCGAAAGTAAACTCAATCGGTCAGCCATGTCAGTCAATGACTGTCAGTGAGTCTGTCAATCAGTTAGTAAATCAATTGTTTGGTTAATAATTAGTTATTATAGTCATTGTTGATTATTAATTAAACGACTGAATTGAATATTATATAGGACAGAAATTAAGACGACTGTTGGTTGTCCTATCAGATGTTCTCTTCGTTGTCCTATTGGCTCCTCGTCAGATATTTTTTACGACATACCTGCTTCACCTGAGACTGAGCCACCTATTGCAGCCCAACTGTAGTAAGTGGGAAGATGAGATGGCGATGGAAAGGAGGAAGCCTGGAAAATGAAGTTTATACTGGCGCTGAGTCTCTGAATGTAATCCGTCATAGCCATGCATGGCTGACTCAAGGCTGGCTCACGCACTGCTCTTCCTCTTCTCAAGTGTGTATGTCTGTCTGTGTGTGTCTGTGTGTGTGTCTGTGTGTGTGTGTGTGTGTGTGTGTGTGTGTGTGTGTGTGTTTGACTGTTTGTTTGTGTAGGCCTTGTAGAGGGTACTAAGGATTAATATAGATGAGAAGACGGAAGAATAGTGGATAACGATGTTAGTTGCATGAGCAACAGTTTAGACGAGGGGAAAGGAGGAAAGGGAAGAGGAGAGGAAAGTGAGAAAGAGGATAGTAGGAAAGGGAGAGGAGAGGCTGTTGGAGGGACCTTCCTCTGACTCCTCGTATGCTCCGGATGCCTTCGTACGGGCGGTATGTTGATTGGCAGCTGTCAATCACCTGGCTGTGGGGCAACCGCGAAGTGAAGTCATTGACCTGGCGTGGGGTCGTCCAAAGGCTGCGTCTGGCTCTGGCGTTGTAAGCGCTGGGCCTCAGAAGCCACCTGGCTGCAGCCAGACACTTATTGCTGGTTTTTCTTTCTTCGTTGATCTCTGGGCCCCACTGGGATCAGGAGGGCGAAGAGAACGACCCAACTGTGAGAAGAGAAGGAGGATGGGATGAGGAAGAGAAGGAGGATGGGATGAGGAAGAGAAGGAGGATGGGATGAGGAAGAGAAGGAGGATGGGATGAGGAAGAGAAGGAGGATGGGATGAGGAAGAGAAGGAGGATGGGATGAGGAAGAGAAGGAGGATGGGATGAGGAAGAGAAGGAGGATGGGATGAGGAAGAGAAGGAGGATGGGATGAGGAAGAGAAGGAGGATGGAATGAGGAAGAGAAGGAGGATGGGATGAGGAAGAGAAGGAGGATGGGATGAGGAAGAGAAGGAGGATGGGATGAGGAAGAGAAGGAGGATGGAATGAGGAAGAGAAGGAGGATGGGATGAGGAAGAGAAGGAGGATGGGATGAGGAAGAGAAGGAGGATGGGATGAGGAAGAGAAGGAGGAGGGAATGAGGTGGCTTGGGTGAACAAAGACATCTGCTGCCAATATCTAGGTCATTCTGTCTATCTGCATCTGTCCTAGTCAGTCTACATATATATCTGTCTCTCTATAGTCTGTCTCCGTGTGTCTATTGGTCTCTTTGTGTAGGATTATCGTTTGTCTACCTGTGTGGTTGCTTGCGTGTTCTTATGTCTGTCTACTTGTGTGGGTGTGTTTATTTGTCTGTATGTCTCTTTCTTTCCATATCTTTCCATGTTTGTCTCTCTCAGACAGACAGGTAGACATATAAGGACCGTTTTGTTTGTCTTTCTCTCAGTCTATCAGTTTGTGAGTCTATCTGGTGAGACTTCTTCTGGTGGACTATCATTCTGTGTCAATCTGTCTGCTTGTTTGTTCTTCCGTGTATGTCTTTCTGTTCGTTTGTCTGTCTAGTTGGATCTGCTTATGTGCCTGGCTATTTGGCCGTCTCTTGAGATGTGACTGAGATGTTAAGGGTCTTCATCGTCAGTGACTCAGTGTTGGCGTCACCCAGCATTTTAAGGTCAAGGTCGATGGCGAGCTATACAAAGAACGAATTGACGAAGGACAAAAGGATGAATTGGCCTAAGGACTACGGGACAGATTAACCTATAAGGACAAAAGAAGGACGACGCTAATGATCTTTGTTATCACACTGCAGTGTCGTTAAATTGACACTATTCTACAATCACGTTCTCTGACAGAGAGAGACAGAGACAGACAGAGAAGACAGAAGAGGTTGAAGTTGATCTGTTACTGACTGCATGCATTGGGCAAATGACTGTGAAGTCGACGAATAAGTGATAATACGTGCATTGATCATTTGTTCACGTCAGCCTTCCTCTTCTCATTGACGAAGAGAGAGAGAGACACACACACACGCACACACTCACACACACAGACGCGGACAGACAGACATAGACAGACAGAGAGTTGCATGACTAATGCAGCCATGTTATGCATTCATTCCTTTACAACGATGTCTATATTCACGTATCGAGGAAATGCTTTCCTCCATAAAAACCCACACAGTCCAACGCTCCAACGAAACCACGGACAGACGGACGGACGGACGGACGGAAGTACAGACGGGCGGACGGTAGGGCGGACGGAAGGACGGACGGACGGACGAAAGGACAGACGGAAGGACGGACGGACGGACGGATGGACCGACGGACAGACGGAAGGACAGGCGGACGGAAGGGCGGACCGACCGACGAACGGACGGACCGACGGACGGACGATGAGTCATTAGGTCTGCAGGCGTTGATGACGCAATCCATACGCATCCATTCATCCATCCATTCATCCTCCAGTCGCCATTATAAATATACAACGCTTCCACAGGTCAGTCATTGCGCTTTTCATGGCCACCAACGACCGACCGACCGATCGGCAGAGGTCGTTCCCCAGAGAGATGATGATGCCAAGGCTTTCGACCGCTTTGATGATAACGCGTCGTCCAGGGTGAGGCCATGATGTCACTGGAAGAATTGCCTTATTATGTAGGATGAAGGAAGAAGTATCTTTTATCTATGTTCTATGATTCCAACCATTTAGTTCAGATGAGGATTTGTCCCGTTATTATAAGATTCATCTAAGAGACAAGACATCGACGAGTATAATACTCAAAACACAGGTTTATTATAAAGTCAAGTCATTTTCATTTTCAATCACCACTCAAGTGTGAGAACAGAAACAATTAGGCTTATTAATTATACAAATCAAACAATGAGAAGTAATATTGAAACCAGCAGAAGATAAGGCGCTATGAGGGATGATTAAGAAAAGGTGAGTCAGAAACTAACATATCCCGCTAACTCTGACAACTCTTTACAAAGGAAGATTCACATGTAGACAGTAGATGGCGATAGTAACAGAGAAAGAGAAAGGTGGAAGAGATTAAATCAGTCTATTAGTTTCTGGTATTATTACTACTACTAATATCATTATTAGTATTATTATTATTACTATTACTATTATTATTGCTATTACTATATTGGCTTAAAAATAGGACGGTTTTTGGTAGAAATAGCAAGCATGAGATTCCGGTAATTTCCAGAATGCGTTTGATAATTATGTCATTCTATTTTTATTATTATTATAATTATTATTATTATTATTATACATATATGTTTCACATTATGCTGTTATCGTCCACTTTGGCGAGCTAAGTGAATGGTGGCAATGTCTCGAATAGGCAGGCGGCGTTCCCACGCTGAAGAACAACCGAGATACGTTGGAACAGACTATGACGTCTCCATTGGATCGTGGGTTTCAGCACGCGTTCGACTGCCCAACTCTGAGATGAATTGCAGTCCATCACTGCTCCAAGCGCCGCCGGATTTCAAGGCAAGGGCTACGAAGTCGTGGGTGTTGGTTAAGGTGGAATACTTGACCCTCTTCGTCTTAGCTGCGCGTTCGGCTGCTTTGCCTGCTCTGACAGATGTGTCGACAAGATGGGACTTGGCGTAGGTGTCGGGCACTGTCACATCCCATGCCAGACATCGACCACGTGTCCAAGGAATGAGCGTGACGCCGTCCGGTCGCTTTCCATCTTCTCTTACCAAGCCGAGAGGTTCCTTTAGCGCTGGGATCTTCGCTCTGCCAAGAGCTCTCCAGATGACGTCGTTCAACATGCTATGTCGTTGACGTTTTCCGCTGCCTCTTCTACAAATTAGTCCATGGAGCCCTTTTGCGTCGACGCTCTCTCGACATTGGCGACACAAATGTGGCTCGCAGAGCGTCGTTCCTAGCCTCAACCCGGCTGCCATTCGTACATGCTCGTTTGAGAGGCGCAGGCCTAGGACAGTCACAGGGGGCTCTAGCATCCAGTCTCCAGAGTGAGGTGCTCGTGAGGCCAACAGGCGAGCACGGTCACGTGGATTGTTATTGGACTCCAGCAGACCTTTCCATGCCTTGTCTGTGAATCGGAGGTCCCATTCTTTCTGGCGATGACTCACTGCTCCTGTTGGTGGTTCTGCATCTGTCAGGGTCTTCCAAGCGTTGAGTGCTGAACTCGCAAGTTCATATGGTTCCTCAGCAGACTCTGTTGGTAGGATGCATGCCTGGAGTTCGCTTGTACTAGCAGCAGAAGCCAGAAAGGCAGAAAGTGCCAGCGTAGATGCACAACGAACTCCCAGACCACCTTCTCTCACCGGCAAAGAAGCCTGGAGCCAACGGTCATTGTCAAGGTCCACATTTAAAATGGTTGACAGTCCTTCTCTCAGCAGTTGATCAAACCGAGCCAAGCCCGGGCAATCAGCGCAGACGGCTGTGCGCAAACTGTTATTATTATTATTATTATTATTATTATTATTATTATTATTATTATTATTATTATTAGACTATAGCTGCACGAAAGAGCGTCTGAAGGCAACTGCATTGAAGCGCTGGATGCAGACTGACAATCGTTGGAACAAGTAGCTGGTCTCCCTAGGGTCTCTGGTGACCTGTGTCAGAAGGCAACCCAAGTCTTTGATGAAGTCCATTCCGTCGTTGTTGACTGGGCCCATGGTCTCAAAGGCCAATGGAACAAAGTGAGAGTCCGGGGTGTTCCTTAATGTTTGGGAAATCGGCGCGTGTGAGGCTACGACTGATTATGTCGTTTAATGCTGGGAAGCGCCAGCGAGGTCACTCGACGAATTCCTAATCCTCCCATCTTTACTGGTAATGATGCTTGAAGTCATTGGTCGTTCGATAGGGTGATGTTGAGAACTGCCTCTAAACCCCTTCGAAGAAGGTCGTCGAATTTGTCTAGCAGATAGTGTCCTGTGCATGAACTGCATCTTAGTGTATATATCAGTTTCTGGGAACTGAGCGAACATCTGAGGAGCACCAGAGCGTCGTGTTTGGCTACAGACTCTAGTCTGGTAACTGCTAAGGCCAGTTCCTTGCATCTGCCCCCAGACATGTCGTCAAGGCCTCGCTGGTGGATAATGGCGCGCCCAGCAAACAGGCTCTTTCCGGAGAAATTGACATATAGTGCTGAAACTAGTCTGTCTTTGCGATGGATGATCTCGCATTTGTCTTGATTGAGTCGAAGCCCTAGTTCCTCTCCTCGCAGTTCCAGCATTCTCACATCTTCCGCCACCGTCGCTTCCTCTCCTCCTAGGGTTAGATCATCCATGTGGCCCAGTACCAATGGTGACGACATCTCCTGTAAGATTGGCTGCAATGGAAGGCAAAAGAGCCAAGCGGGTCTCCCTATTGAGGTCCAACCTGTGACGAAATGGTATACTGTCCAAACCGAAGCTCTGAGGGTTCCGCGTACGCTAGATAACAGAATAGAGCCAGTTCCGGCAGGACCTCATCTGTCGATGACAGCATTCTGTCTCTGTAGAGACTGTGGAAGGCATTCTTGAAGTTTAGCTTCACAAGAATTGACTCGCCGCATGTACCGCTGCCTCTCCTCCTTATTTTTATTATTATTAATGTTATTATTATTATTATTGAGTCGATGACCAGTGACCAGATGAGGATATCCTGATTAAGATATTAATATGAAGATAATATCCAGATTGAGATGACAGTATGAAGATGGTGTCCAGATTGAGATATTGATATGAAACTAATATCCAGATTGAGATGACAATATGAAGATGGTGTCCAGATTGAGATATTAATATGAAGATAATATCCAGATTGAGATGACAATATGAAGATAATATCCAGATTAAGATGACAATATGAGGATATCCACATGAAGATATTAATATGAAGATATCGAGCTGTGGATATTCCAGATTGAGTATGAGGCATTTCTTAAAATGATGAGAAAGACTTGAAGTATATCATCCGAAGACAAACCTTAAAGTCCTCATAATTCCATTCCATATAATTATGAGCGATCTGCAACTGGGTTCATCACCTTGCTCCGAATTCTCAACCTTCATCTTTTATATGTCATATGGTCTTCTAGACTCATTGAACGGATTACTGCTTCTATTTGGAGCGCCAGCGGTTCATACATTGTGCATTAAACATTGGCGCTATAGAAGTTCTTATAATTGCAATATAATCTGGCCGCTTTCTTTTTGAAATTTATTTGTTTATTTATTAGGAGGATTTTGTAAATATCGTTGGCTATGCTTTGGATGCGATGCTTTACTATTTGTTGCGATGTCTTCACTTAATTAAACGACTTTTGTGATGGAATAAGAAAACCGGATGTTGTAATTACTAGAAGGACCGACTATTGATCGTTTACATTCTAACCATGCAGGTATGTATAAGTAGAGTTTCCTTTTCTTACTAGTATTATTGTATTATTAATTGAGGACATTGTTTACATGTGAGAATCACGTGGTCTCTGATTAATATATATATTCTTAATGACTGTTCGGTTCTGTGCTCGATTCGTAACCTACGATTGTTGGTCTGAGCATACTGTATAGATTGTTATTACAGGCCTATTTCACACCTATAACGTTTCCGATTTGAGCCTATATGATGGATGAGCTTCCGCAAAGGAGGCTATAATTAAGGTAATTATAACCTGTTTAATAGCAAATCAATTAACGAATGAAATGAGGCTATAATTAAAACCTGGGATTAATGCAAGTTATGGCACCCACGAAAGATCTCCATGCAATTCGCTCAAGCCTTCTCTGTCTGTCTGTCTGTCTGTCTCTTTCTGTCTGTCTCTCTGTCTGTCTGTTTCTCTCTCTCTTTCTCTCTGTCTCTCTGTCTTTCTGCCTGCCGCCTGTCTGTCTGTCTTTCTTTTTCTCTCTGCCTCTCCCTCTCTTTCTCCTCTATCTTTCTCACTCTGACTGTCCCTCACTCTCTGTCTCTGTCTGTCTCTGTCTGTCTCTGTCTGTCTCTGTCTGTCTCTGTCTGTCTCTGTCTGTCTCTGTCTGTCTCTGTCTGTCTCTGTCTGTCTCTGTCTGTCTCTGTCTGTCTCTGTCTGTCTCTGTCTGTCTCTGTCTGTCTCTGTCTGTCTGTTCATAGTGATAGACAGACAGAGAGCTCTGGCTATGTCTCTAACTCTGGTTGGTTGTATAAAGGAGGAGGGCATCGCTATTGACCTGTGTTATTAAACTGAACCTATTACAAATCATTATTCATCAAATCCTTAGGGGCCGTCCACATATTACGTACGCAGCGAGGGGCTAGGGGGTTTCAAATTTCGGCCAATTTTGCGTATGGTGGGGAGAGGGGTCACAAAGATAAGTATGTACGCAAATATAATTGTCTAATTATGACGTCCACAATACAGAATATGAAATTCAGAACTGTAAACCTAATCACAGACTATATTCCTGCTTAATCAATTTTAGGCAGCATTAAAACGGTTTCAAATGCATGTGTTGTTAGTGTTTTAATTCTTCATCACTGTTAACAAATTTAGGCTGTTAAATAGGATGCTTAAAAAAATAAATAGCCTGTGGTAAGATCAATGTCTTATAGGTGTTTTTAGCTATTTAACCTTTGCAATGGGGGTAGGGGGGCTGGGGGTTAGAGCTCGAATGTACGTACGCATGGGGGAGGGGTCCACGAAATGTACGCTGTGCAACAGAGGAGTCCGAAAATCCGTTTTCTTTTCATACGTAATATATGGATGGGCCCTTAACTGATTTCGAGACAAATTGAAATCCCGCGTCATATTATGAGGAGAGCCAATTAAAGGAATTAAATATTGAATTTATATGGCGCATTTATTGGTAGATGTCGCTGTTTCTGCAAAGCTCAGGAGAGTGACAGATTAAAAATGAAATCTTGGTCGTCGCATCAAAACTCATCGGCTCCTCTGAAGGGCGTCTGTACTTGCCTGCAGCCAATCAGAGTAATAGGTCCATTGGTCGGCGGTCAACTCTCGTCTGGGGTAGAGACCGAATGTAGCACCACCCACTCAAAGAGTAGGCGGGGCGAAGATGATGTCAGTCACAGCAATCCCTTCCCACTTGAGATGACCACTGCCGTCCGGTGTGGTTCGTCTGCGGTGATTGACAGGTCGACGTACAGCAGAATAAATGGCCTTCGCTGGTGAACTCATTAGGTCGACGTTTGACCCTGTCGACGTTACGTTGTTCTTGGACGAAAGCCACACCGTTGCAGGCCTTAGCGCTCGTGAATAAGTTGGTGCACTGCGCTTGGCTGTAGAGTGCCGTTTCCAACGTTTGGGATCTATGATTTTAGTACTCGAGGTATAGGCCGCGTATACCGCGTTCAGTAAGCAGCTTGTGGAGCGCCACTGAGAAGATCCAAGGGTCGCTATATAAATGCTGAATTGCATTACATTTTCTATACTGAATATTAGCGTAACATTCACGTAATAGTGACAGCTACTGCCACCTGTTGACCTCCTCCTCAAATATTGAGTGATGACATCGAGCGCAGTGCGCAATTAATGGTGATGACCTCAATTGCTTATGTAAAGATATGAGCAGCACTTGTCAAAGAGAATGATGTCAACGTGTGATTTCTTATCTTCTGACGACCTGGCCTTAATTCATGCCAACTTTGTATGACGATCTATAGGCGAAGTGGAGGTATAATTTCTTGGGGACATTATTAAAGACAATATACTAAATGCATCCGAATTCCGTCATTTTGCGAGTCTTAAATTGTTAATGAAATGAATTAAGTATTGAACGTGGCTGTTATTTAGCAGCTCGTAGTGTCTAGCAAAGGTAAAGAGGTCGACGTCATCTTTAAATGTGGGTCATATATAATCATGTCTATTGCCTAGTCCAGGAATGAGTTTGTCAGCTGCAGGTCATGTAAAGGATCTGCTTCAAATCATATACCATCAAAGAACGAGAGACTGAAACCGCCATTTTATAAATATTGTTAAGACGGTTACTGTGTTAGAATTGTAATAACGATTATTATTATTATTATTATAATTATTATTATTATTAAATTTGTAACGCGCACAAGGTCACACCTAAATGTGAATCTGAGGCGCGGATAGTCAGTCGCCAGGAGAAGATGCAATTAGATTTCCAAATCCTTGAAAGCCAAAGAGAAATATTGAGTTTTGAGTCGCTTTTTGAAGGAAGGAAGTGAATTTGAGCTATGAAGAGAGAGAGTGGCAGTCGATTCCATTCCCTAGGAGCAGAGACATGAAATGCACGAGAGCCCATAACTGTTCTGCATCGTGGTTCAACTAAAAGACCTGTACCTGATGATCGTAAGCAACGAGGAGGAATGTAACGAGTTAGTAGAGCATGAATATAGGTTGGTGTACTGGTGATGATGGTTTTGTAGGTCAAACAAGCTAACTTAACTTTGATTCTGAATTCAACAGGGAGCCAATGCAGCTGGTGGAGTAGGACAGAGGAGCATGTTCGTAGTGGGACACGTAGCACTACTCGAGCCAATGTATTTTGGACACGTTGAAGCCTTTTGAGTTCAAGGTCTGAGAGACCGACAAAAAGTGAATTAGCATAATCGAGGCGAGAGGAGACAAGTGAGCAGGCTATAGTTTCAGACATATTTTGAGTCAGAGCCGACCTTATGTGACGTATTGCCCTGATGTGGTAGAAACAAGATTTACAAAGGCTTGTTATGTGAGGTCGAAATGTGAGCTTGCTGTCGAGGGTAACCCCAAGTGTTTTAACAGAGTCTGAAAGTGGCACAGCAGTGCCAGCCAGTTCAATGCTAGAGAGCATCGGGAAAGAACGCAGGCGATGACATGAGCCAAATACAATTGCTTCAGACTTGTCTGGGTTTATGGCCAAACCATTGAAACAGAACCATGCATATTTGGATGAGAGGCATTCTTCCAGTTTTAGTTTACCAGACTGATCAGTGTGTGACAGAGCAATCTGGAGCTGAGTATCATCTGCATACTGTTGTAATTGAATTCCAAAGTGTTTAGCTATATGACTGATTGGAGAAGTAAAGACTGTAAATAATAAAGGGCCGAGGACAGATCCTTGTGGCACTCCAGCAGTGCAAAGTGTGGGCTCCGACCGAGCAGATCCAATGCCCACCTGCTGATTGCGGTCAATCAGGTATGAAGCTAACCAGTGTAAGGCAGTCCCAGAGACACCAAAGCTTTTTGCAAGTCTTGCCAGGAGTAACTGGTGGTCTACTGTGTCAAAGGCTGCACTAAGGTCAAGACACACGGAGAGGCAGGCTTTACCATTGTCGATAGATGAGAAGATGTAATCCAGTGTAGAGACAAGAGCAGTTTCAGTGGAGTAGTCTTTGCGATAAGCTGACTGGTAGGAACTGAAGTTGGGAGAGGAAGTAATGTGTCTCTTGATACGCATAAGAAAAAGACGTTCAAGGATCTTGGAAATGTTATTGAGGTTGGAGATAGGTCTGAAGTTAGACAAATTGCTAGTGTCAAGGTCAGGCTTTTTAAGTAAGGGCGTGACTAAAGCAGATTTGAAGCACGAAGGAAAGCACCCCTCAGCAAAAGATAGGTTGGTCAAGTGTGCAATGAGGTGAGAGAATACATCAGAACAAGAGACGATGAGTGATGTAGGTATGAAGTCCAATGCTGATGATTTAAGAACCATGCTTTTGAGAAGATTAAAGACTTCAAAGAATGTGACAGGCGGTATGTCATCGAAGGCAGGGACGGAGAATTCGGAATCAAGCAGCAGGTTACTCCACACTAAATTAGCAGCACATCTAGCAATTTTACATTTAAGATAAATAATTTTGTTAACAAAAAATGCTACAAAATTTGCACACAGAGTCTGATTTTCTGTGTCTGAGCGTTGGCAGTTGTTTCTATCCTTTGAGTGTAGAAGACGCTGAGCGATGCGCCATCGGTCCCCAGGATTCTCAGCACTTTCAAGTTGGCTGCAGAAATACGAGTTTCTTGAATCGTTTATGAGTTTATTTGCTACACGGCAGTGTCGACGATAACACTTTCTATCCTCATCAAGTCCAGAATGTGTCCACTTTATTTCAAGTCGACGACGTTCCTTCTTCGCATGGGATGCTTCAGATGAGAGCCTTCTAGTAATAGGTTTAGATGGTCGCCTGTAGCAAGTCTGAATCGGAGCGAGTTTGTCCAATATCAGTGACACTGTTGTTTTCATTTGTTCTGCAAAATCGTTTGCACAGCTTGCAGGAGCTGTGAATAGGTCTGAGTCAATTAACAAGTCACTGATTATTAAAGGGTCTATTGCTTTGATGTTTCGGAATACATGACGCACTGGTTGGCGATGAACGGAAGTCATTATTTTACAAAGTACTAATTTGTGATCCGATATAAGACCAGTATCGTTCACGTGCGTGTCATAGACTGTTGTTCGATCATCGGCTGCTAGAACGTCTAATATGTTATCTCCTCGGGTAGGGATTTCAACATACTGGCGAGACCGTAGGTATCGAAGGTATCGGCCAGTACGCTATTCATTCGACCTCCAGATCCAGGGCATTTAAGATCTCCACAGAGCACAAGTCTTTCACCAGCCTCAACACAAATGGATGAAATTAGGTTGGCGAGGTCGTTGTAGAAATCTCCTATTGTACCCCGTGGGCGGTAGATGTTTCCAATAGTTATAGATGAAGATGTTCTACCCAAACGAACTAGTTGAAGTTCAAACGAGGAAGTGCAGAGCCTTGAGGATTGAGGATGTACGCTGACCTCTAACGTGGACCTGTAGATAAGAGCGAGACCCACGTCAGACACTGAGCGACCTGAGGATCCATTCCGATGAATATGGAGAACAGAGAAGCCTTCAGGAGCGATGTCACGCTTGATACAATCAAGAGTGTCAGCACAGATCTACGTTTCGCATAGAGCCAGTATGTCCAGCCTCTCGTCTCTGATGAGGCCATGTATGATGGCTGAGCGACGGATGGCTGAACGGATGTTGAAGCTACCAAAGTTTATAGACGATGGTTTCAATGTAGGCTTATTAAACTGGACTTTGCGGGAGAGTGGCCCAGGGTTGCTTTCAATATCACCTGATAGTAACAGAAGCAGTGCAGCAGCTATGCATGATAAAGAACGACGGCGCTGGGGACGAAAGGGCCGGCCGGTACGTATCCATAACAAAGCCTCTGTAATGTGATGCAGCGCGGGGCTTATTCGTACAGTTAACGCTTGCATGGGCAACTTTGCGACATTCGATGACACTGCACATTCGTATCAGAGTAGGACGAGTAGAGGTGAAATTGCCAGACTGATAACCGCTGTTGATAGAGTAAGGTCGTTAAGAGGTCAATGTCAACACCCAGAGTTATAGACCAAAGACTCGCTGTGCTACGAGCATCTAACGGCTGCGGAAGATAGAAACGGTTTCTAAAATTTAAATTCTCGTACTTCGCCGTGAGAAAAACTGTTTCATTTACCGATTGATGAACAGTGATCCAGTTAGTGGTGAAATAAATCCATAATCCGAGATATAAAAGAAGCACAAAACTCGACAAAAAAATAAGAAAAACAATTTGTGAATACGCGTAAATATTTCTCGCGTCCATCTTGGCCACCTGGCGACTAACTCTTACGCAACATCTCCATGTAGTTACTCCATGTAGTTATAGGGAGTCTTAAAACTGCTCCTGTCGGACTCCTCTCGATAAAAACTACTTGCATGTGTGCGTGCGTGTATACGTGTGTGTATGTGTGGATAATACGAGACGAATATTAAGTGAAACCCGATGTGTGTCGCATTATAGGAAGACCTTTCCATGCATGTTGGTTGGAGGCCCATATAAATATATATATACATATAGTTCTGTTTATGCAGAGCAGATATATGCATGCATATGGTATATATATTTATATATATATACCCAGCTTATGTAGATCTATGTGAGGTTGTATACCTGGTGGATGTTACCCGTATGACCGAACTCATGTTGTTACATGATACTCATGGGTTCGTTGTATCGGGTCCCTTCAACCATGGTCAAATGTCAGCCATATCCTTCCACCAGTCATTTATGTGGCGCCCTTACAGTTCCCCTTATGCATGGCCGTACACTCTCGCGGTCACTTTGTAAGGTTGGGGGGCAGGTGTCCCCGGAAAATGCATGGAGTTGGACCCCAGCTGCTTCAGCTACAGAGGCGTTGATAAAGCGATGAGGAATTCTTTAAAATCTCGGAAACTTATCATTCAACCTCTGACCCATTCTAATTAGATCATCCACCCATGCACACCCTCCCCACTTAACGGTAGGTATATACTGTAGAGACTGGCACTCAATCCTACATATCTTTCCATTTTCATCTGCGTGCGATGCACTCGGTGTGCATGCCATCATGAGCTCATGACATTGTCTCGATTTATCAAACTCATCCTGATACGTGGAATAATTCTTGTCATCTGCAGTCTGCACAAGTCACCAAAACTGCAATACCCACAACCCACCAAACTGAAGATGAATCTGTTTCTGTGCCAATCTGTGGTATTCCCCTTGCAAACGGGGTCAACCCCCATCTTGTGCTCTGCGCATCTTGTGCTCTTCCAACCGAGCCAATTAATGCACCGGTCGGAGGTGAGTCCGCGGTTTCTTACTCAGATATGTTTCTCAAATGCACAACAGATATATACACTGGAACAAAGATAACGTCATGACCATATACATTTATAACCTCAGGCTAAGTGGTTCGTCCGGTGTTTACACAAAGTAATTTCTTATTAGCCGTGCACTCTGCATGGGGTAAGAGAAGTTTTGTCTGAAGAGGTGCTATATAAATTCTCGAAATGAATTAATAAAATATCGTTGAAGATGTTTCCGAATGAGGTTAGACAGGGTGTCTGTTCTGAAGATGTCTCCGAATGAGGTTAGACAGGGTGTCTGTTCTGAAGATGTCTCCGAATGAGGTTAGACAGGGTGTCTGTTCTGAAGATGTCTCCGAATGAGGTTAGACAGGGTGTCTGTTCTGAAGATGTCTCCGAATGAGGTTAGACAGGGTGTCTGTTCTGAAGATGTCTCCGAATGAGGTTAGACAGGGTGTCTGTTCTGAAGATGTCTCCCGAATGAGGTTAGACAGGGTGTCTGTTCTGAAGATGTCTCCGAATGAGTTTAGACAGGGTGTCTGTTCTGAAGATGTCTCCCGAATGAGGTTAGACAGGGTGTCTGTTCTGAAGATGTCTCCGAATGAGGTTAGACAGGGTGTCTGTTCTGAAGATGTCTCCGAATGAGGTTAGACAGGGTGTCTGTTCTGAAGATGTCTCCGAATGAGGTTAGACAGGGTGTCTGTTCTGAAGATGTCTCCGAATGAGGTTAGACAGGGTGTCTGTTCTGAAGATGTCTCCGAATGAGGTTAGACAGGGTGTCTGTTCTGAAGATGTCTCCCGAATGAGGTTAGACAGGGTGTCTGTTCTGAAGATGTCTCCGAATGAGGTTAGACAGGGTGTCTGTTCTGAAGATGTCTCCCGAATGAGGTTAGACAGGGTGTTTGTTCTGAAGATGTCTCCGAATGAGGTTAGACAGGGTGTCTGTTCTGAAGATGTCTCCGAATGAGGTTAGACAGGGTGTCTGCTCTGGAGATGTCTCCGAATGAGGTAAGGTAGGGTCTCTTTTCTGAAGATGTCTCCGAATGAGGTTAGACAGGTTCTCTGTTCTGAAGATGTCTCCGAATGAGGTAGTATGTTAGACAGGATCAGTTCTGTTCAACCGTTCTGTACAATATACTGCCTTGGATGGAGATCATCTCAATTCAACCATCACATGTGCACCATAACCATTCGTTCAACAGGTACAAACAAGTTCTATGTCGGCCTATAGACCTACACATCCGTAGTATCATGCATGCATGCTCTCAGCTGTACACACGGCAACATATATCACATAGGCCGAAGCATCTATAGACATGCATGACTTGATATGAAAGATTAAGATTCTATAGTAAGCACGTAACAATTTACGACTCAAAAAGATCTCATGTGATTAACTAGTTATTAAAATCAGATTAATTAAGATATTAAATAAAGGCTGCAGTTACAATAGTCATGAATGTCATTTGCAGTGTTGTAGACATGGCTCAATTGGTTGGATTACTCAATTAGAAATTCTTCCTAACTATATATAAAATGTAATAAATAATTTTTCAAATGATTTTTGCAATAGCAATTTATCACAGCTACTATCAATTACGCAGTTCAACTATTTACAAATTTTTCTTTTTCAAATGTTCTATATGGAGATAAAATTATATGCGCATAATTATGTTCTACTTTATATTAACTTGGTAAAGAGAGCGAATCAACAGATTTTTTAGTAGAATTTGCCTAAATTTCGGATGTAAAGAAGCTTGTTTAATATATTTTGGAATACAAAAATAAATGACTTGATGTCTAGTCACAGGTGCATTCGTAATTTTGGTTTAATGCTGGTGATTTTAAATACTGTTTCTGTGCTGTATACGTCGATGACTGTAGAGAGTGAGAAAGTGGGTGGTGGTGGTGGTGGTGGTAGAGAAGATGGTGTACTAGTGTTGCTGTTCATTTAGTCATCGCTGATACACTCCTGCAGCAGCCAGTGATAAGAGGACTCTGAATCCAGCGATGTTCCATTCGCCCCTCAGTCGACCTGCGCTCGATTCGTTATTCTTCTGAACTGAACAACAAATGCTCGTTTCAAATTCAAATTATTTCCCAATTTCAATCTACTTTATTATATACAATACAACTGTATATTGATATTGCACTCATTCCGAATGGGTTCATGAGTACACAAACGATGGAGCGTCAATGGCTGAGGAGCTGCAGTTGTGAATGAAGAGGACCATTTGCTCATCAAGGCCCCTACACTGCATTGTAACCGTCAATGGGGTATACGAAGGCAATCGAACTAATAATCTTCGTCTTAGAAGCCAATCGTTATATATAACCAAATGACTGTAATAATGTCACTGTATATAGCGTGCCCCGTGGACTAATTTCAGATTAAAGGTATACAGTGCACGGTCAGAATAATTGAGACTAACATCTGTTAACTTCGGCTGTTAACACCGGCTGTTAACATACGTTAACATCAGATGGTAACAGCTGTTAACACCAGTTGTGTTGGTATACATAGGCTTATATATATATATATACATGATGCCAATGTATAATGTAGATGTATCGAATACATGGACGTAAACCAAAGTAGAGGCCTATAGATAGGCTGCAGTTGGTTTACCAAAGAACTGGTTCAAATGCAAGTGTTGTTAGTGTTTTAATTCTTCATAACAGTTAACAAAGTTAAAAATTTAAGCTGTTATATAGGATGCTTAACAAAATGAAATAGTCTGTGGTAAAATCAATGTCTTATAGGTGTTTTTAGATATATTTAACCTTTGCAATGGTTGGGCTCAAATGTACGAACGCATGGGGAGGGTCCACGAAATGTACGAACGCATGGGGAGGGTCCACGAAATGTACGAACGCATGGGGAGGGTCCACGAAATGTACGCGGCGCAGAGGGGAGGAGTGGTCCGAAAATCAGATTTGTTGCGTACGTAATATATGGATGAGCCCTTACAAATATCTATAGCGCCTCTAACAATACAACCTAATCAGAGGCGCTCTGATAGTGGAAAATATAGGGTGCTGAACTGTTATGTACAGCAGTAGTTCCTAAACTTTTTGACGCCATGAACCAGTAATGAGTTTTTAATAATTGTTGCGGACCATTAAAACACGAAACGTGAGAACACGTTCGTGTGTGTACGTAGTGAAGTCCTTAAGTGGACAAACGAGCACCGAGGCGCGAATCTCCTCACGATAAGGGAGTCTGGTGGAGCGTTGTAAGCTCCCCTGTTTGATTTCATGATTTTGTTGTTGAAATGTAACAAGATTAAATTGTTAATATCATTTGATGGCGTGATTATGTAAGTATAATACAAACAAATACAAGAAATATTTGCATGAAAATTATTGCTAAAAAATGTTGTAGTTGGCTGTACCACAAAAAACAACCAAGTATTAAAAAATTAATAAAACTTTTAAATTGTTCATGTATAAAATAAAATAAAACATTTATTTATTTTACAAACTGCACAGCAGCCAGTAAATTTATCATAAAATTCAAAAATAAACAGCAGCAATAGTCGTAATTAATGAGACACATGAGCTTATTTGTACTACTGCTAAAAAGCAAATCAATGCGAGGTTTGATGTCCGTCAAAGCGATTCGCAAGGAACTACGAACATTTAAACGATTCCTGTTTTTGGTTTTAATTAGTATCATCGAAGAAAATCCCGTTTCACATCTGTAGGTTGAAGCAAACGGAGTCAAAGATGTCAGGGCTAATTCCGATAGTTCAGGATATTCAGGACGGACACTGATTCAAAATGCATACAATTATTCACTTTTTTCAAAATTGCTTTCTGACCATTATCATTTGCTAATTCAATGAGTTTGTAATCAAGATTTATGTTAAGCTGATTGTCTTCAGGCACGATAAATTGATTTCTTACCAACTTTCCAACACGAGGCTCTTCCTCATCAGGAAAGTATTCTTTAAGTTTTAAAGTTTAACATTAATAATTATATAGTCCAACAGAATTTGCATTACTAATTAAAAATATCGAATCGTCTCGTATACAACTCGTTATCTACTAACCTGATTTATCGCTCATCTTCCAAAGACTGACTAGAATTAAAACCAAATAAAGGTGAAACATTACCAAAATCTGTTCACAGTGGCCATTGTGCCAGACGACGTTTATGCCTTTATGAGTTTTGTAACGTAGGCTACTCACGTGTTTTTAATTTAGATTATGTTAGATTGTTAAATTATTGAAAAAATTAAGTTTATGTTAAATTTGTGTTAAAGAAGTGTACAAATAGTTTGTTTTACCACTGACAAGAGCTTCGCGGACCACCAGTGGTCCGCGGAACACCACTTAAAGAACCACTTAAAGAACCACTGATGTAAAGCACCCTAGAAGTAGCTTGCTACTAACGGTGCTCTAGAAATTGTCGTATTTACAAATTACAATTTACAAAAACCCTGTGCAGTCTTATGCGTAAGACTAATAATTATGCATATATAGTGTACTCTGCAGTCTCTACCCATGCCCTTGAGATGCGTTGGTCTATCAAAGGCGTCTACTCCAATGCTTCCAGCCGTAGAATACAACTAGACATAGAAAGGGTGTCTGGCAGAATCTGCTGAGGTAGTAAGTGATCGTATGGCATAAATAAAGGTTACGAAGTTAATCCTAATTAAATTAATACGACTGGTAAAGAAAGGTCATCTGTATGCCATCTGTGGAATATATGATGGCTATAGCTCTATGATAGAGCTACAGCCACCTTATTAGTTCACACGCCTCTATGGCGACCATTGGCGGAGGTTCGTTCACTTTCCCTAGATGTCGCTACTGATCTTAAGAAGAGCAGTCTTTTAGTTACCCTAAACTAGGGTAATGATTTTGTCATTGGCATGCTGTCGTGTGCCACTTTTAGTTTCTTGGTCTTCAATGTAGGCCTATCAGCCGCTCACACTATGGTGAGGCCATTCCAACTTAAGTAAATTTTAAATATAATATAATCAAAACAATTTGAACTGTGTGCGTGTTTGACAAGTTCTTCGGTGTCCCAACAGTAGCTGTCAGTCTGCGTGCCTGCCCGTCTACCTAGCAGTGGATCTTCACCTTGAAACGCTTCCAGATCCGATGACTGGATCAGTCATCTTCTGCTTAACCTCGACAGGTGGTGCTTCAGTCTAAAGGCTGTTGTAAGTTTCCGCCTTGGATACGCTTTTCTTCATTTCAATAATTTATGTTTCGTATTCATCTGGTTTACATTCTGTCCGTGTGTAGCCTATAACTGTACACTAATGATTGGTAACGCACTCCATTCTCAATTTAATCCTAATTATTACTGTTTATTATTATTGCATAACGATTTTATTTTGACTAAGCGTCTGTGATTAAGCCGGTTGGTGAATTTTATCCAAGACAAAGAACAAACGGGCGTTTGCTGTTTTGGATCCGTCTACCTGGAATGACCTTTCCATTACTGTATAAGGGAAAGACTAATGGCTAGCTTCTATCCATCGGCTTCTCGCTCTTTGAAGACGTTTCTTTAACCGAGTGTTGAGAGCGCCTCTCAATAGTCATTCTGTGAGAGGCGCTATATAAATGAAAAGCTACGATACGATTTTACTAGGTTCGTTGGTCAACTAAACCGCAAGTCGAAACCATCGGAGCCATAGTCACAGTACTCTACCCCTCCATGGTCTTGTCACGAGTACCTCGGACATACACCAATCTCCTTCAGCTGATGTCAACAACAAGAGAGAGAGAGAGAGAGAGAGAGCAGCCAATCGCCTTCAGCTGATGTCAACAACCAGAGCGAGAGAGAGAGAGCAGCCAATCGCCTTCAGCTGATGTCAACAACCAGAGAGAGAGAGAGAGCAGCCAATCTCCTTCAGCTGATGTCAACAACCAGAGAGAGAGAGAGTGAGCAGCCAATCTCCTTCAGCTGATGTCAACAACCAGAGATCAGCCAATCTCCTTCAGCTGATGTCAACAACCAGAGAGAGAGAGAGTGAGCAGCCAATCCCCTTCAGCTGATGTCAACAACCAGAGATCAGCCAATCTCCTTCAGCTGATGTCAACAACCAGAGAGAGAGAGCAGCCAATCGCCTTCAGCTGATGTCAACAACCAGAGAGAGAGAACAGCCAATCTCCTTCAGCTGATGTCAACAACCAGAGAGAGAGAGAGAGAGCAGCCAATCTCCTTCAGCTGATGTCAACAACCAGAGATCAGCCAATCTCCTTCAGCTGATGTCAACAACCAGAGAGAAGCCAATCGCCTTCAGCTGATGCCAACAACCAGAGAGAGAGAGAGAGAGAGAGCAGCCAATCGCCTTCAGCTGATGCCAACAACCAGAGAGAGAGAGAGAGAGAGCAGCCAATCTCCTTCAGCTGATGTCAACAACCAGAGAGAAGCCAATCGCCTTCAGCTGATGTCAACAACCAGAGAGAGAGAGAGAGAGAGAGAGAGAGAGAGAGAGAGAGAGAGAGCAGCCAATCTCCTTCAGCTGATGTCAATAACCAGAGATCAGCAAATCTCCTTCAGCTGATGTCAACAACCAGAGAGAAGCCAATCGCCTTCAGCTGATGCCAACAACCAGAGAGAGAGAGAGAGCAGCCAATCTCCTTCAGCTGATGTCAACAACCAGAGAGAAGCCAATCGCCTTCAGCTGATGTCAACAACCAGAGAGAGAGAGAGAGAGAGAGAGAGAGAGAGCAGCCAATCTCCTTCAGCTGATGTCAATAACCAGAGATCAGCAATCTCCTTCAGCTGATGTCAACAACCAGAGATCAGCCAATCTCTTTCAGCTGATGTCAACAACCAGAGGATCAGCCAATCTCTTCCAATTCAACATCGCTTCTTTTTCCGGTTATTGGAACTCTTGTATAGAGACACATCCTACATCTCGTTAATCAGAGTTAGTCATTAGGTCAGCCAGTCAATAGGTCGGCCATTCAATAGGTCAGCCAATCAATAGGTCGGCCAGTCAATAGGTCAGCCAGTCAATAGGTCGGCCATTCAATAGGTCAGCCAATCAATAGGTCGGCCAGTCAATAGGTCGGCCAGTCAATAGGTCGGCCAGTCAATAGGTCGGCCAGTCAATAGGTCGGCCAGTCAATAGGTCGGCCAGTCAATAGGTCGGCCAGTCAATAGGTCGGCCAGTCAATAGGTCGGCCAGTCAATAGGTCGGCCAGTTAATAGGTCGGCCAGTCAATAGGTCGGCCAGTCAATAGGTTAGCCAGTCAATAGGTCGGCCAGTCAATAGGTCGGCCATCAGTTGATAAACTGATTTCAATTCCCCTAACGTATGAGGTCATTTGACCTGGACCTGAGAGACTGAAATATCCTAAAGACAAGGCTATACATGCAGAGTACGGTCACTTGTATAAGTCAATCATTGCGTCAGTGGTAAAACAGAATATTGACTGATTGCTTGACTGATTTACTGATTGATTGATTAATTAGTTGATATTTCAATAAAAACCTGAGTAAATCTAAACGTTAATCCGTGAAATCAACGCCTATGAAATCGAGAATCTCTCATGGAACTCAAATCGATTAAATAAGGAACTTTAATCTAAGAGTAATTAATTGATGGCCTTTGTAACGTAATGGATCATAAGTCACTGGAGGGACGCAGATCTGAGGAACCGAGTTCGATTGCCCATGATACATCGTAAGTTCCTTCTTTTGCTAGGTTTATAACGTAATGGACGCCTCGCATGGCTGCCGACAGATAAATGCGACTCATGTGATAACTCGTCATCATAATTATTATGTCCGTAATCGTACTTTGCTTGTCAGTTTGAAATTAAACTAAAATTAAAAGCAAATGGGGTCGAGCTGTGAAACTTACGTTTGACGGAGAGAACCATAGAGTTCGATCTCCACCCCTGTGGGTTGGAAATTTTGCAGAACACTTCTAGTATCTTTCCATTCAGTTCGAGCGCCACCCTGAGGGTCTCTACTGTTGATACTCTCCTGCTGTTTGACCTTCGATCTCTTCCAACCTTCGTCCTCTTCCTCCTCCTCCACATTGATCATCGCCTTTGTTACCACTTTCCCTTTCTCTTCCATCTCCTCCTCCTCTCCAGATTCCTATTCCGTTGCCTTCTCTACATCCACTTCGACCGTCATCGTCACCTGACCCTTCTTTTCCATTTCAAGCGATGCATCTGCCTCGATGACAGTCGTCTCAAGAACCTCCTGTTCCTCTCCTCTTCCTCCTCCTCCTCTTGTATCCTCTTCCTGTCCCTCGTCCTGTCCCTCGTCTTCTCTTCCTTCCATCGTACTTCCATCCTCCTCCTCCTCTTCTCCATCCTCCTCCTCCGTTTCCTTCTCCAATGTTTCTCCCTGCTGCTGCTGCTGCTGCTGCTGCTGAAGATACTGATGCAGTTCCTCCGCATCCGTCACAGATGGCATCTCCAGATCAGATGTCTCATCAGTTGTACCATTCATCATCTCTTCTTCTTCTCTTTCTTCGTCTTCATCATCAGCATCAAAGTACAATTCTCCACCTTCCTTCACCCCATTATCCTCTTCCTCCTCCGCTGGGTGTTCCTCCTCCTGCTCCTCCTCTGGGTCTTCGTATTCCTCTTCATCATCGTCATCTATCCAATTTTCCTGCTGTCCGTCTTCCTCCTCATCCAGATCATCTGCAAAGAGGTCCTCCTCCTCTTCCTCATGGCCTACCTCCTCCTCCTCTTTCTCAGAGCTTTCCTCCTCCTCCTCCTCTTCCTCCTCCTCATCATCGCCCACGTGCTGTGCGTCCCTGTAGGCCTCAGCGATGATGACGGAGATGGTGACGATGGGTGAAGGGTAAGCCTCTGCTTCACAAGAGATCTCTTGGCCAACGACAATCGTATCTTCACAATTTTCCATCTCATCACACAGGAAGTGCACGTCCGAAGGAATCACTGGACACAAAACACACAAACGAACACAGTCAATCTCTGTCTCTCTCTCTGTGTATTTGCTACCTCTGTCTGTCTGTCTGTCTGTCTATTTATCTCTGTCTCTCTCGCTCTGTCTGTGTCTGTCTGACATTGTCTGTTTGTCTGTCTCTCTCTCTCTCTGTCTCTCTCTCTTTCTCTGTCTGTCTGTCTGTCTCTCTCTCTCTCTTTCTCTATCTATCTATTTATCTCTGTCTCTTTCTCTCTCTTTGTCTCTCTCTCTCTCGCTCTGTCGGTCTTTGTCTGTTTGTCTGACAGTGTCTGTCTGTCTGTCTCTCTCTTTCTCTCTCTCACTATCTATCTATCTCTCTCTCTTTATCTGTCTCTCGCTTTGTCGGTCTGTCTGTGTCTGTTTGTCTGACAGTGTCTGGCTGTCTGTCTTTCTATCTGTCTGTGTCCTCGGACGGAGAGTGACAAACAGGCAGACAGAAAGCGATGAAGAAAGACAATATAAAGATATAGGACTAAAACTATATACGAAATTGAACTGAACTGTAACAAATTCTGAAGACAGACAGAGAGGCAGACAGACAGAGACGCAGACAGACAGAGACGCAGACAGACAGAGACACAGACAGACAGAGACGCAGACAAATAGACAGACGGAAGCAGTATGGTAAGTGTATTTGACGGTGTGTAGAGAGTAGAGGTAGATCGGTTGGGTAATCTACGTACTGTCGACGTAGACTCTGTGTAGATAGCAGACGGGAGAGTAGTGGTTATGGTAACGAAGCCATTTGGCCTCTGCATAGGAAGGCATCGTAGGCACGAACCGTCCCTCGGGAGGGTATCTCACGTGACAGGCGAAGGCCAACACCGTCGCTTTTACCGTTACGTCCACCACGATACAGTATCTGCCAACATTGATTATAATGGACATAGAGAGACTTACTTAATACATTAGCACACACTTGTACATGCAGCGGTGTATTGCCAAATTTGTAACAAAGGGTTCGCAGTTAGTATGTCCCCTTTGCCATATCGGTCACCGCCACAGTCAGTCAAATTACGATTAGGGGGTCTGGCGTCTGGGCCCACGAAGCTCCTTCAGCGGAGTTTCGGGTCCATCCGCCAAGCATTTTTAAGTGTTTGACGTCAAATGGAGCAATTAAAAAAAATTTCAATTAAACAAATTTTGATTTTTTTTAAATTAGTAGTTGATTTTAGGCATATTTATTATTTTGAACTAACGGTTCGCACCAAACCACCGCTGTGTACATGTATTAGAGTGTAATTAAACCATTTTCAGAAGAGTTCAATTTTAATTATTAATTAGTACATTGGTTCCCAATCTTTTCAGATCAAGAACTCCTTCCATTCATTGTAGGCCTATGTCCATTATGCCACGGTAAGGGTTCACAACCCCTTGGGCATAGGTTCATGACCCCTAGGGCATAGGTTCAAGACCCTTAGGGCATAGGTTCATGACCCCTAGGGCAGGAGTTTCAGACCCCTAGGGTATAGGTTCATGACCCCCTAGGGCATATGTTCATGGCCTCTAGGGCTTAAGTTCACACCCCTAGGGCATAGGTTCATGACCTTAAGGGCGTAGGTTCACGAATATGCAAGGTTGTCTAACTAACCAACAGATTCAGCTCTCTGTAAACGAAGTATGTTCCGGGGCAATATACGATTCTACATAATATTCATATTTTTCAGATTTCAACAGATAAGGAGGGTCCTACCTGTTCTTACGGTCATTGAGTAGGGAGGGTCGTACCTGTATGGTCGTTTGAGTGAGCCACAGTTGGTCGTGTTTTCCTCGTAGACGGTTCCATCGTATTCATTTCGGAAGAAGAGAGAGGTCGTCCAGAATCCACTTATAACGATCTCACATCTCAATCGTAAGATGTGGTCTCTGTCGACGAAGTTTGGTTTCGATGCAAAGCCGCACTCGTGACTCTCTACAAAGATTAACCAATCACAGCTTAAGACATCCAACCAGTGAAAGGCCTTCCCAGGACAACACCAGCTGTTGCCAGAGGGTACTACGAAATAAATATCATAACAGAATATTTAGTAGAAACAGATAATAATCGCAAATAATGTGTATACAGACGATATAAATATCGTTGTAACTCAGCCGAGTTGTATTTATACTCCATAAAATAAAGACAATATATGTAGATTGTAGATGATCATCTAAGAAGGCGAAGGAGGATGAGAGGGAGGGAGGCAGGCAAGCAGGGAGGGAGGCAGGGAGGCAGGCAGGGAGGGAGGCAGGGAGGCAGGCAGGGAGGCAGGCAGGGAGGGAGGCAGGCAGGCAGGGAGGGAGGGAGGCAGGGAGGGAGGGAGGGAGGCAGGGAGGGAGGGAGGCAGGGAGGGAGGCAGGGAGGGAGGCAGGGAGGCAGGGAGGGAGGGAGGCAGGGAGGGAGGCAGGGAGGGAGGCAGGGAGGCAGAGAGGCAGGGAGGGAGGCAGGGAGGGAGGCAGGGAGGGAGGGAGGGAGGCAGGGAGGGAGGGAGGCAGGGAGGGAGGCAGGGAGGGAGGCAGGGAGGCAGGGAG
Organism: Bimastos eiseni; assembly: GCA_959347315.1. Lineage (NCBI taxonomy): Eukaryota > Metazoa > Annelida > Clitellata > Crassiclitellata > Lumbricidae > Bimastos > Bimastos eiseni. Next base: position 405,018 of record OY365812.1, on the reverse strand, counting down.
GGAGGGAGGCAGGGAGGGAGGCAGGGAGGGAGGGAGGGAGGCAGGGAGGGAGGGAGGGAGGCAGGGAGGGAGCTGAATGAGGCAGAAGTATTACGTCAACCAGATATTTGAAATGAACTCCGCATCTTCTTTCTTTTCTTCGCTTAAAATCTGTCCTCTTTGGCCATCGATAGACTGGAATTGCCTCTAAGTAGATTTCTCGAAGAGGTGCTATGCCAAGTGTCATTGACTGACTGACTGACTGACTGACTGACTGACTGACTGACTGACTGACTGACTGACTGACTGACTGACTGACTGACTGACTGACTGACTGACTGACTGACTGACTGACTGACTGACTGACTGACTGACTGACTGACTGACTGACTGACTGACTGACTGACTGACTGACTGACTGACTGACTGACTGACTGACTGACTGACTGACTGACTGACTGACTGACTGACTGACTGACTGACTGACTGACTGACTGACTGACTGACTGACTGACTGACTGACTGACTGACTGACTGACTGACTGACTGACTGACTGACTGACTGACTGACTGACTGACTGACTGACTGACTGACTGACTGACTGACTGACTGACTGACTGACTGACTGACTGACTGACTGACTGACTGACTGACTGACTGACTGACTGACTGACTGACTGACTGACTGACTGACTGACTGACTGACTGACTGACTGACTGACTGACTGACTGACTGACTGACTGACTGACTGACTGACTGACTGACTGACTGACTGACTGACTGACTGACTGACTGACTGACTGACTGACTGACTGACTGACTGACTGACTGACTGACTGACTGACTGACTGACTGACTGACTGACTGACTGACTGACTGACTGACTGACTGACTGACTGACTGACTGACTGACTGACTGACTGACTGACTGACTGACTGACTGACTGACTGACTGACTGACTGACTGACTGACTGACTGACTGACTGACTGACTGACTGACTGACTGACTGACTGACTGACTGACTGATTTAACGATTCTGGGGCAAGAAAACCCCGCTGATAGCCTTGAATATTGCCTGTTATCTAAGACTATGTCCTATGATTATAGAATATCTATTATGGCAGGTGATCTCAAACTCCTCCCTCACCGTAAACAGACAAATAGATATCGAAGTTGACGTTGACAACGTCTGCTTCCCTTATCTCGAATCGATCGACGTCCGCCTCTTTCTTGCCACCGTCGGCGATATCGACATGGTAGAGAGCGGTTTCATTCGCTGGTCTGTACCTCCTCTGAATATATTGGTTGGAGAAGCCTCCTCTCGTTCCCTGGAAGACTCGGAAGATGTCGGACTCATCAAGAGTCACCTACGAAGAACAACAAACCCATAAGAAGAAGAAAACTCCTAAGAAGAAAAATTCCTAAGAAGAAAAACTCAAAAGACGAACCAAACGCCCTGGTTATCTCGAAAAATCCTTCCCAACAATTTCTGAACTTGCAAACGTAGCAGACGTCAAACTCATTTTCTCCATATTACAAAACCCAAAGCATGTTCGTCACCAACTCCTACCTCCACTCTGTTCCCATTCCAATCACCAATTAAGACCTAAAGCACACAACCCACGAAATCTCCCAAAGACAACTCTCAAGTCATCCCCAGATCATTCATTACCTACAGTGATTTTCACAGTTTGTTGTTATTTAATTCTAACCACTTTCACTTTAACTCATGACATGAATTACATGAATTACAGCTTCACTGTAACTCATGTCATTGTTATGCGTTCTTCTCAGATTGTTTTCTTTCGAAACAACCGACTATGATGATTATGCTGCTGCTGCTGCTGATTATGATGATGATGACGATGCTGACCTTCCTCACTGAGAGCGATTTCTTGGCTGAGTTGATGGAGAAGACTTCTGTGTAGGTGCGCTTCATGCGCTGTTTGCATATCTCGTTGAATCGCCCGATGCATGCGTCCACAGAGGAGGAGCTGAAGTTCTCGGTGGCAGCGAGTGCCTTATCTATGGAGTAACTGCTCCAGCGAATGTTGCTAGGGGATGGGCGAATGGGGGACCTCAGGTTGACCCCAGTGCCTGCCTCGACTACGCAGTTGTACAGGTGGACGCTGTAGAGGGATGATACTGAACGGTGGTCACTGGAGCTGGAAAGAAGGCCTTTCGACAACGCACCACGCTCACCCTGGACAGCTACAGAAGGAAAAGATTACGAATGAATTGTACTTCGACATCAACATATCAACGGCGCCCTTGTAGTGGCAGGGCCGCGTTAATGGCGCCTTATAAATCAGCGTTGATATTATTATTACTATAATTATTATTAATATTATTTTTATTATTATTATTATTACTATTATTAGTCATCATCATCAACATCAACAACATTTTTACCAACACCACTCAATGAACACCTCCTCATTACATCTCTATTTATTCCAGATTTCCTGTATCATAATACTTCTTCACCAGCTGCTCTACCCCTCCTCCTCCTCCTCAACCTCCTGCTCCTCCTCCTCAACCTCCTCTTCCTCCTTTTCCTCCTCAACCTCCTCAACCTCCTCCTTTTCAACCTCCTCCTCCTTTTCCTCCTCAACCTCCTCCTCCTCAACCTCCTCCTCCTTTTCCTCCTCAACCTCCTCCTCCTTTTCCTCATCAACCTCCTCCTCCTTTTCCTCATCAACCTCCTCCTTTTTTTCCTCCTCAACCTCCTCCTCCTTTTCCTCCTCAACCTCCTCCTCCTCAACCTCCTCCTCCTTTTCTTCTTTTCCCTCCTCAACCTCCTCCTCCTTTTCCTCCTCAACCTCCTCCTCCTCAACCTCCTCCTCCTTTTCTTCTTTTCCCTCCTCAACCTCCTCTTCCTTTCCCTCCTCAACCTCCTCCTCCTCAACCTCCTCCTCCTTTTCTTCTTTTCCCTCCTCCTCTTCCTCTCTCTGGTCTCCCTAGTAACCGTACTTTGACGTCCTTTGACCTCCAAATCACATCAATCGATGGACAACCCAATTGATAAGACGCAGCGCTCGTGAGTAGGATGATACTCTGAGCGTAGCTACAGAGTATAGGCCTACATGTAGAGTGGCGCTTTAGAAGTGTAGAGGTCACGGTGACAATTACGATTGGTTTAGTCGCGTTTATTGTATCTTATTGAATTTACAGATTTATATAGTGCCTTTCCCAGTACAACCTAATCAGAGGCGCTCTCAGGCTCAGTGCGAAAAGCGCCAAGGGAAAGAAAAGCCTTAGAAATACTGGCAGAAACAGAAGCATCCTCGGTTAAAATCAAAGAGCGAGTCAGAGAGGGAATATCGTTCCACAGCAAATGACCAACAGACGCATAAATGTCCGAGTTCGAGAAACTAAGAGATCATATAAGTGAAAAGACGAGAAGCAACCGAGGGAGAACGAGAGATAAGGGAGAAGGTCACAAAGATTGCGTAGACCCAGTAAAAGCTCTTGAAGTAAGAATAAGAACTTTACATCGAATGCGGGCTATGAGTGGAAGCCAGCGTAAATGCTAAGTCATAAAGGTCGAGATGATGTGAGAAGCGAAGAAGGCTGGCTGGAAAACGACTGGAAGTTGTATTTAGTACCGATTGAAGGGCGACAGATGAGATTTCAGAAGACCAATGTAGCATAATGTAACGAGTTACAGTACTCTATGCGTGAGCAATGAAACGCACAAGCCATAAATTTACAAACACAACGTGGAGCCTGAACCAACAAAATTTATGCACTCAATGCAAACAAAAGTACTTTAAACCGTTTTAATTCTGTTAATAGTTTCTCGAACTCGGACGTTTATGCGTCTGTTGGTCCTTTGTTTTGGAACGATATTCCCTCTCTGACTCGCTCTTTGATTATACAGGTAAATCTGGAAGAACTAACGATTTATCAAAATGACAAGAGCGGTCAGAAGTAATATCACCAACGACGTATCGCAGTTTGTCATCATCATCAACGTCATCACTAACATCGTCTTCTTCCCTCCTCCTTTTCCACCTTTGCCTCCTCCTCGGTTCTTCCCTTTCTCGTTTGCTGATTAAAGTTAAACACATAGATCATTATTCATTCACGTAATTAACTATAGGCCTAATTATACATCTATTACCAGATCTATAATAATCGGCTCTAATGAAATTCATTCTTGGCCTAATCTTAATATCTGAAAAAATCAAGTAAAAAGCCCATCTTTCCCAGAGTTCAGTTTGCTCTCGTTCGTGTTTCCGTAACAGTTGACAGAAGAAATGTTTGCCAAGAAATAATAAAACTATCGCTTACAATATAAACGCTGAGGAAATCGGAAGAAACTTTGTTCAATTTGTTCAAGAAATCAAAGGCTAGGCTAAATAGCTCAAGAAATCAAAGGCTAGGCTAAATAGCTCAAGAAATCAAAGGCTAGGCGAAATAGCTCAAGAAATCAAAGGCTAGGCTAAATACCTCAAGAAATCAAAGGCTAGGCGAAATAGCTCAAGAAATCAAAGGCTAGGCTAAATACCTCAAGAAATCAAAGGCTAGGCTAAATAGCTCAAGAAATCAAAGGCTAGGCCAAATAGCTCAAGAAATCAAAGGCTAGGCGAAATAGTATGTCTATTCTATAGGCTGGAGCAGAGGCTGTGAAACCAAGATTAGTGCAGCTATTCTATGGCTGATGTTTTGCGACATGGGAAGACAGTGCAGAGAATCATGCAAGATGAAGATGACTATGATGATAATTAAGTAGGCCAATAGTATGTAAGCCTATATTCGACCAAGCTGTTGGTCCTTCCACCTGGAACACACTTGGGTCTATAGGTGCCATTGTTGCTAAAGAGTAAAGCGCCTTTGTTTCATAAGTTGAATCAGTCTTATTTGTATCGCCGTGGTTGGGTTGGGTGCGACACCGAAGAGACCTATTGAAGGGCGCTTTATAAATGCAAAAAACTCAATAAATTATAATATTTTTACGGGTTATCGTTCAGAGGTTGGCGATGATAATTTAGATTGAAACAAACCGTTTTCTTGAGTTGGAGTTATCGCCGGATGAAAGTAGCGCAGTTCATCGATTTTTACTGAATCGCTTTCTTAGGTTATATTGCGGTTCATAATTAGATGTCCGTTCCGATGGAAAGCGACGCAGATGATAATATCGTCCACAACCCGAAAATAACTCAGCGCCGTTGTCATGGCAACCGATGGCGTCATCATGATAAACGCCAAAAATATAAAACCAAGGATCGCAACTGAAATCATTCACTGCTCACCCTCGGCTCAATAGGCTCGAAATTTTTCAACCTATGCCCTATGGGTTCGGAACTTCTCATACTTAGGTGCTGGGAATTTCTGTCGGCGGGCCTGGCCTTGTTCAAATGAATCAAAGAAAAAACCAGACAACAGTCTATTGAGGAGATGTAGGCCTCAGAGAGAGAAGTAAGTAAGTAAGTAAGTAAGTAAGTAAGTAAGTAAGTAAGTAAGTAAGTAAGTAAGTAAGTAAGTAAGTAAGTAAGTAAGTAAGTAAGTAAGTAAGAATTTTTTATTATTTTATTATGTAAGTAAGTAAGTAAGTAAGAATTTTTTATTAGACTAACAGCAAACGCACAGTAGCCTACATGATGTATAAACAATAGTATTAAATTTAAACAAGGTCTGAGAACATTCTCGCATTGAAAGTACTCTTGACAAATATACCAACGCTAACAGAAATTGCAAATAGACAAAATGTCTTTTAATTTCATATACAAAGAAATTTGGATAACGCAGTTAAATGTGTGTCTAAAACTATAAGTTTCATGTGTGTAGTGTAGCTTAAGTAGGTAAGTAAGAATATTCTATATTAAACTACCAGCAAATGCATAGTAGCTTACAATTTTAAACAAAGTCAAATAACATTCGCATGTAACCTACGTAACCTACACAGTGGCACCGGCAGATTTTTGAAAGTGGGGGTCAAAAAAACAAAGATAGTAAAAAAAACCGTGCGAAACGCGTAAAACTTTTTTACCACCTCTTTTTCAAAGTCCCCATTTACAGATCAATGTGCCAGCTATGCAGAGGAACATGTCCTGAACTCATAATAAATTATGACATAGCTAGAGTTGTTGCTTGCGTCAAATATTTTTATTTTTAAGTCGGCTTAAAGCATTGAAGGACTTGCCAAAGCCATAGACTCCATGCTGAGGATAAGGTACGGTAACCGTTCTGCATACATACCGTATACCGTACATACCGTACGTTTAATGAAATAAAAAAGTACACCTACAAATTGTACCAATTTGAAAATTAGAATAATTTATATTTAATTTCTCATTTTTATTTATGTTAAAATTTTAAAGAATAAGTGTAAATTTAGTCACTTTAGAATATTAAAAGTTTGTCAAACAAAAACAAACTTTCAGTAAGAGCCATCCATGCACAAAGATAGTTGTTGAAATATTCCGACGTTCCCAAAGAAACAAAGGCTGAGATTAACATGAAACGCACAAAGCGCGAAATGTCTTTTGTGCTCTGCTCTTTTTCCAAGTGCCCCCACATTTACAGAGCACTGTGTTTGCATCAAATATTAAGAATTCAAAGACCTGTCAAGGCCACAGACTACATGCTGTGAAGAGGGTTTGGTATTCATTCTGTATACGGCATTCCCGGGCTAAGGAACCATCACTTGAAGCTTTTAAGGATATACAATTAGTTATAATAGAATTTCTTCAATAAACTGTTGAAATATCAAGCTTCGATCGGTCGCCCTTTTGAGTGTCACTCTTGTTGGCCGCTCGCCCTTATGAGGTTCGCCCGTTTATGCGCTCTTTTGCTGGTCGGTCTGAGTCTCTGCGCTGTATGATATTTGCTGACTAATAAATTGAATTCTTTTAAAATACTCATCTAATTATGCCAATTTGAAAGCATGTGTGCCCCCTCGTGCCCTTGAGTTTTAGAAAGTGCAGGGGCACGTGCCCCTGCAGGACACATGGTGCCGGCGCCTTTGAACCTATAACAGTCTATCACTGGGAGATGTAGGCCTCAGGGAGAGATGTAACCTATAACAGTCTATCACTGGGAGATGTAGGTCTCAGGGAGAGATGTAACCTATAACAGTCTATCACTGGGAGATGTAACCTGCAGATCATGTTTACTACGTAGACTACGTACGCAAGCGTCAGCGCATGAAGTAATCGTGCGGTTCCAGTTTGTCCGGCGGATTTCTGCGTACAAATTGGGTACTTTAACGGGTGGTCTGTAAATTTCGAATGATCGTGAAGTGGTTGAAAGAAATGATTGAACAGTGAAATAATGAGTTGGAAAGGTAAAAAAATCAATCTGAATGAACTAAACATTAGTAGACCTGCGATCAGCAAACACTGAACAGGGTTGAACAGAACGAGATGTGACCACTCGATAATTGAAACACATGCCTTGCAAAATCTGAATGATCTATACAGTAAAAGGCGCCTCATAAAATTATTATATCGTAATGAACGATTGGCTAATTGAGTAGAAATGTCGTTGGGTTTATACGATCGGAATTTCATCGACAGTCAAGAATAAGAAGACAAAGAGATTTCCGTTTTATTTTCAGTTTTATATCCAAAGAATCAAAAGTCACGATTGATTCGACTAACAACAGAGCTAGTCCTTCAACTGCCAGCCCCAAAACAAACCCCAACCACTCTAGACAAATCCAATTAATACGCATCTGGTTAAATAACTTAACAAACAACAACAAAAGACTTCCATTGAACAGAGACTTCATTTCCTCATAGGAAAATATTTTAGACAAATTATTTTATAAAAGTCAATCAGGCTTCTTAAGACCAATTGAAATTTAATCACAAAGTTGACAGATCATAACAAAAACAGGAAACCTATTAATTCTATCCTCAGATATATTTATTTATTTATATATATTTTATATCTATTTAAAATAGCAATAAAACAAAGAAAGAAGAGAAACTTTGAACGATATTTTTATGCGATCTGTCTAAAGAAGATAGAGCGACAAAAGGACCGGGCAAAGAATAACAATGTTCTACGCTATGCTAAGAACCTCCATTGCCAGCATTTCATTATAATATATTGAACATTTATATGGCGCCACTCAAAGAGAGACTCACCAGAGGCGCTCCCAACCGAACACAATGAAACCACACTTGAAGAGAAAGATCTTCAAGTGCTGTTGGGAAGAGGAAGAGAGAGGCTGAGGAGGAGGAGGAGTTCATGTACTAGGCTGTCCAAAGGTTTTTTCCAGGAGGTTGGACATAACACAGGAAAACGACTGCTGGACCAATGCAAGTCCAGTCGGTGGAACAAAGATTCGAATTAATACATACATACGCTTATGCATCTATTAAACACAAATATAATTGTACAGTTTGTGTTTCTGATAAGTAGCAGCTATTGTTGACGGATGCTCTGTAATTATAACTATAATACGAGGATTGTAGACTCAATGGGTCCCATCTGGGCTCAACATGGGTTCTCCCATATAGTGAAATGAGTTCCCATATGGGTTGTTCTATGTGTGAATGCTGACAATGAGCTAGTTAGTTAGTTCATGGTAATGAACAATCTAGACAAAGCACAGAGTGAGAGTGGGTCGATTGAATAAGCAACAGAATAATTCATAACGATGATTACAACGATAGAGTGGCCACTCTAAGAGCAGCAGCAACAACTCTCAACAATAACGCACAACAGCGTTGCCTAGCAACTACGTCAAGACCTGTCACAGCAGCAGCAACCGATCGGAAACACTCGAGTCCTTTTATCGATCGATCGATGGATGATCCAAAGAGAAAACGATCACTAACAAGAAACAACAAAAAATGGATGACGATATGAACAACCATAGGCTTCTCCTTCTTCATAGGCTCCTCCTTCTTCTTCATAGGCTCCTCCTTCTTCTTCATATGCTCCTCCTTCAGAGGCTCCTCCTCCTTCAGAGGCTCCTCCTTTGTCAACTATTCCCCTCTCACATCGTTTTCATCCATCAACAATCAATAGATGCTTCAGAGGGGCGACATCTTCTAAAGCGCCAACAATCCGTCGTACAACTGTGACACCGTAACATCAAGCATCTGCTTCGAATAATCAAGTAAAGTTCAAGTGTAACCTAATAGACATGACACAAACAAACACCAAACGACAGTCTCTGCTGCGACCGCTTCCTCTGTCCGTCGGTCACTCAAAGGAGTCACTCAAAGGAGTCACTCAAAGGAGTCACTCAAAGGAGTCACTCAAAGGAGTCACTCAAAGGAGTCAGACGGCGGCTTCTTTGATGATGTCGTCGTCGTCGTCGTCGCATTCGTTCCTTTGAAGCTCCCGGTGCGCGGGTGTTTGGTGTTGGAGTGACTGGCCGATCCATGACGAATGCGATTCCCGTTGGAGCAGGCCAACGTCAGGTCGGAAGAGTCCTTGTCTGTAGGCGACTGGAGACTTCCCATGCTCAGGCTGGACATGGATGACGACAGGTTGAGATTGGAGGATATTCCGAGCGACCCCGGATAGTTGTTCTGTACGTCAAGGTCATCGCCTGGGAGGCACGTCTCAACCATCGCCTCCAGGCAGTTGACAAACAGCTCCGCATTGTCCTGGTTCTGCGTCGTCTGTTGACAAAACCAATTGTAATCAGACAATTCTTTAATACCAGTGACTCTGAACAATCATTCCATCTGTTGATGGGAATCTGTTGGTTGGTTCTATGCTTGTGTTTGGGCCCACCACAGGTGATTCTTTCAGCTTACTGTGCAATGTTGTGCAAACTGATGTTAAATATTTGTCAGCAATGACAATTAACATAATCTTTTCAGGCCAATGCAGAGCATGCCTCTGCACAGATATTTTGAAGGGCGCTATATGAATGTTCGATTACATCACATAACTGCATCAACGGATGGTCCACCAAAATCAAGCTTCAATGAGCTGTAAAGATATCAACAAATGAAGAACAGCTTATCACCCTTTGCGTGTATACCTGTCCTTGGCTACTAAAACAGACACTTCTAACTAGCGATGAATGAGAGAATCTCCTCCTACGCTCTCTCTGTGGATTCAATACAACCACAACCACCACCACACCTGACTAAGCATAAATCGATGATGACGAAGGGCAATCATGAGTGAAAGTCGATAGACAATCGGTTGTGCTCTTTCCAATTATCAAGGACCTAAGATGCGGTTAATTGTGATTATTAATCTAATAGCTGTTAACCCGTGAATAATCACGGGTTGGATAATATTTTAACTTATGATTCAACTGCAACTGGCACTGTTCGTTCTAGGTGTTAACCCGTGAATAATGACGGGTCATGCTTGATTTCAACATTGCTATAGTATTGGTGAAGACGACACTTTGACGCAGAGCTAAAGTGCCCACTTTAGCTCTGCTAAATGTGCCTACACATTAATTAAACGAAACGGTAGACGAACTGCGTCACCTACACTGCAAGTTCGCAGCGGTCAATACTAAAATACGCAAAAATACACATTACCTATTAAGTTTTCGCTTAGTTTGAATAAATGCAAATATACTTACATTGCACGATGAATTTAATAGCTGCACATATAGCCTACTTATATAGATGCGAATAAAAAAATTTTAAACGCGAATCGAACGTTTGTTTACAGTGACTTGTTTGTGCTCCATATTGGTCAACTTACGTTTGCAAATATTTAGGTTACCTTCTGTCTAATCACGCGCTTTTTCGCTGCAAATATTTAGGCCAACTTCTAATATTTAGTTCAACTTCTGTCCAATCACGCGCTTTTTCGCTGCAAATATTTAGGTAAACTTCTAATATTTAGGTCAACTTCTGTCCAATCACGCGTCTTATATTCAACTTTTGTCCAATCACGCACCTTAGATATGACGGACAAAGCACGTGACTTAGGGTTACATAGGTAGATAAATTTGTAAATATTGCACAGAGACAATTATCACTCAAACAGTCAAAGGGTGTGGTGTACAGCCCTGGTTGATTTGATATGGAATGACCCAGCAACTGTCCTCTCCTCGTTTCTTACCTTCGTAAATGGTCCTGCAAACCTCCACAGTCCTCCGAAACCAATGCCTACAAGATACAAACGAAGACAATCGGTAGAACGACGATGACCACCAAACATCAACACAGTTTCCAGTCTATGACTTACGCTCAGCAGACCACGTCATCTGATCTATTGCTCCCTAATAGAGCTATATAAATGTTCCATTACAATCACTGTCCATTGCGCATCTCAATTTAGTCTAACCATTCACTGTTTGAAATGTTTTTACTTCTAATGAAGGATAAAGCCGCCAAATTACCTCGTAAGAGGCAGCCACGGTCAGTCCACATAGATCTTTAACTCGCTTACTAAATCCATCAATGCCTACCATTCACAGAGGAGCATCATAAATGACGGACGACTACTTAAACAGCTCCTATTGATTACGCCCTAGTGCACGGTGGACATAAACTGGAGGCGCCATATAAACGATTGAGGATGTCGCTATCTTAGTAAGGAAGACGAAAAGAAGAGATCTCGTTAAGCACACAACGGAAGATTCTCATCAAGTTGTAGTATAATATTGAGAGGGACTCTAAGGGTCGAGGGTAAATACTCTCAGGGTTGAGGGCAAAGGGCTAAGTGCAGAAGGCTAAGGTCAGAGGGCTACAGGCTGAGAGCAACAGGCAGAGGGCTACAGGCAGAGGGCTAAGTGCATAGGGCTAAGTGCATAGGGCTAAGGGCAGAGGTCACCGTCAGATTAGTAGAGCATTCGTCTGATGAATAACTGAAGCAAAAGATCTTCAACCATTTGTTGTCAGATGCAGAAATAAAGACTTAGACGATGATGTAATAAAGAAATGTTAATGATGAGACAGACGACATCAAAAGCAAATATCAACGGAAAATAACTCAGACCAAAAAGAATATTAAGAAGCAGCTGATGATGAACATGCAATCTCAACATATCAACAGAATAATATACAGTGACATAATTATCGGATTACTTCTTTTAAAAAGAAAAATGTCTTCATTTTTAAACTCATCTCAAATATTTTATAGTCCTTAATTAATATTATTATTATTATTACAAAAGCATAATTTCCTTTGGCCTTGACTGTCTTACAGGACCAAATAAATCCTCTTATTATTATTATTATTCTGTCACATATAGTGTTATTCATCATTGGCATTGCCAACGGATCTGTCATCAGGCCATCTGGGTCGCCGCTTGTCAGTGGATTGTAATCTTGACATAGTGCCCTGAAAAGCCACTGCATTGAAACTTATTATTAATATTATTACTATTATTACTATTGTTATTATTTTATGCCTTGAGGTAGTACTTTGTTCCCCAGAAACTTAGAAACCATTAAAATGTCAAATTATTTTTCTGGAGGGTCAGAGAAAATAATAATAACAATATAATTATAATTATTACCATTATTATGAATAACAATTTGAAATTCTTCCAAGACAAACTAATCATAGCAGAATATTTGACTTGATCCACAAAGAAAGTTTAGTCCTAAAAGAAGCATTTCGCGGATTGAGCAAGCAAAAGGCGTTTCCAGTCCTTCCAATAACAAACCACTAGACACACGCATGCAAAGATGCTCGCATCGACCGATGCGGACAAGATACAGAGACAGGGAGCCCATCATCATCGCCGCAGTCTGGCTCGTGCTGCTGCGGTGTCTGGCGTCGTCATAGCAACTGGCACCAGGAGCATCAACTGACTCACTTTGTAGGTAAGAGAGCGGCTGTTGTGAAGGAGGATCTTCCGTAAGGACAGTGTTGAGGATAATGCGTTGGACTGCGTTGAGGGTCGCTTGGTCATGACACAGCGACAGTGAGCTGTTGATCTTGGAATCTAAGAGAGTATGTCTAGCGACAAAAACAGATTCCAAACACAGAAACAAACATAGAGAAGAAAAACAAAAGAATAACAGAAGCAGAAGAAGACAAACATCACAAACATAATGACACACAACAAACGACAGACGAATAAGAAAACCATGCAAAACACACACGTCAACCTAAACAAACAAAGAAAACACATTTAAACCAAATAACAAGCTTTGCTTCAGATGGTCAATTCTGTCAAACGAACCTCCGTCATCTGTCTCTTTGCCTCTCATCGTAACACAAAGATCAACCGCATTGGTTGACCTATTGACCTCTTTTAAATGAATTTTTGCAGCTTTTCTCTTAGATGTTTCAAATACGTTGACCGATAACTTTGAAAGAATCTTTCATTGGTTGTCGTTTTATTTGAGAGAAGAAGAGAAGACTGACTTAGCCTGACTTAGACTGACGGTGGCTGAGATGATTGACATCCAGAGAAACTCATGCAGCAAAACAAGAGAAACCAAACCAACGATAAAGAGAAAACGGAATTTAGAGCAAGCCAAACGAAACGACATCAGAAGACGAAGCCAGGCTTCATCCAGATCCCATTCCATGCACTCATCCTTCTTTCCGTCTCCATCTTATCCGCGTTCCGTCCAAACTTACTCTGGAGGTAAGAGAGCTGCTGCTGTGAGGCATCTTCACAGGCAATCATGTTTTGTATGATGCTGTGAACCGCATTGAGAATCGCTTGGTCATGGCACAGAGACAGGACGCTGTTGATCTTAGCGTCCAACAGACTGTGACTAGAGGCCCACAACAAACACACAACCATCACATACATACATACATATGCTTACGCATCTAATGGACTTTTGCATTCCAATGATATATCCACTCTCCCACTCACACTTTGATTTTAGCTGCAGGTATACTTCTGTTCTGCCAGTATTTTCTCTTGCCGCACGGCTATTCGCACTAGGAGTGCCTTTGATTAGGTTGTGCTGGGATAGGCACTACACAAATTAAAAAAATACAATACAATACACAAACAGACGACCTCTAAGTGTATACAGACTCTCTCTCTCTCTCTCTCTGCAAGTGGGGCTATATAAATTCAGAAGAACCAACGACTATGATGACAACGGTTGCTTGTCTGTTGTCGTCTCTTCTCGTGGACAACGATAGCAGCCATTTCATCTACAGATCGGGCTACTCTCTCGATCAGCCAATCAATCTCACTTCTAACCAGCTGTAATGATGAACTTCAGAATCAATTACGCTTAACTAAGCCACATTCAACAGAAACATTCAACATCGAATGTAGACTCATTAGATCAAAATTGATTGGGACATACCCTAAGACACAATGTATAATCATAATCAAATATTTATATAGTGCCACAAGATATGTGTAAAACTGGAAAATGTTGAAGCCAAAATGAAAACGAGACAATAGAGTTAGTGTGATGCATTAATTGATATGGTGTGATAATAGCCTTGCAGACTTAAGACCAACAGTTCAAGTTAGCAGAATGGGTCGTAAATGAGTCGACGCTCTATCTAGACTGTTTAAGTCATGAAGGAAAAGGAGAGAGAGCAAGAGTCTGAAACTCTAATAAACAGAGGTCGTGATGAAGATCGACAAATAGCACAAACAACAGTTGTTGACTTAATAGCTAACGAATCCTCTTCTTTTCTCAGATCCAATCAATCGTTGAGAGAAGAGAAAAACAGAAGCAAAAGAAGAAGAAGGAAACCCTTGAAGAGATCAGAAGAAGATGCAAACTGCTGCCGATGCTTCTAAACAGATCATACTGTGCAGAAGAAATCACTGGAATCAGTTGAAAATATGTTCAATAAATGCATCAGAATCATTTATCATTTACCATTTATTATTTACCATTTATCATTTATTATTTATCATTTATTATTTATCATTCATTATTTATCATTTATCATTATTATTTATTATTTATCATATATTATTTATCATTTATAATTTATTATTTACCATTTACCATTTATTATTTATCATTTACTATTTATCATATATTATTTATTATTTATCATTTATTATTTATCATTTATTATTTATCATTTTTTATTTATCATTTATTATTTATCATTTATTATTTATTATTTATCATTCATGATTTATCATTTATTATTTATCATTTATTATTTATCATTCATGATTTATCATTTATTATTTATTATTTATCATTCATGATTTATCATTTATTATTTATCATTTATTATTTATCATTCATGATTTATCATTTATTATTTATCATTTATTATTTATTATTTATCATTCATGATTTATCATTTATTATTTATCATTTATTATTTATCATTTATTATTTATTATTTATCATTCATGATTTATCATTTATTATTTATCATTTATTATTTATCATTCATGATTTATTATTTATTATTTATCATTTATTATTTATCATTCATGATTTATTATTTATCATTTATTATTTATCATTTATTATTTATCATTCATGATTTATCATTTATTATTTATCATTTATTATTTATCATTCATGATTTATCATTTATTATTTATCATTTATTATTTATTATTTATCATTCATGACTTATTATTTATTATTTATCATTTATTATTTATCATTTATTATTTATCATTCATGATTTATCATTTATTATTTATCATTTATTATTTATTATTTATCATTCATGATTTATCATTTATTATTTATCATTTATCATTTATTATTTATCATTTATTATTTATTATTTATTATTAAGCTTATGCTTACATGACTGGGAATACTTTTGGAAAGACGACTGAAGCCTCAGCGAGATATTCGTAGAGAATGCGAGCCTCATTTTCATCTGTTGTATTACGAACAAGAGTTGCCTAGAAACAACGCAAAACAAAAGCAACGGATAACATCAAGTTGATTGTGTTCTTGGCCATCAATCACCATTCAATCACAATGCCAACAATCAACATTCAATCTACCATGGAGCATTCTACCATGGAGCATTCTACCATGGAGCAGTCTACCATGGAGCATTCTACCATGGAGCATTCTACCATGGAGCAGTCTACCATGGAGCATTCTACCATGGAGCAGTCTACCATGGAGCAGTCTACCATGGAGCATTCTACCATGGAGCAGTCTACCATGGAGTATTCACATAATAGTAGCCCCAGACTATGCTCTACTATAAAACAGTCTACCATTTTGGATATAAAGCAATACTACTACTTCTACTAATAATAATAATAATTACTATTATTATTATTATCATATAATTTCAAGCTGACAAACCACAACTTGATTACAGAGATAGTATGAATAACTGATTAAAAGTTATTGCAGGTACAGGAGTCGAATAAATGTCGTTATGGTGGGCAGCCATGCAAGGAGTCCATCACCTTAAACATCAAAATAAACCAACAACACAGGCTAAGGAAAGAAGGACTAGTCAACCTTAGTTCTGTGCCCCAGAGTGTCATCCGTTGCTCTAAGGCTACCCGCCCTCCCCAAACAAGTTTCCCCAACAACAAAGAGTATTTTGCGCCCCAACTTACTAAGACTGTGAGGAGCAGAGCTTGCGTCGGATAATCGGTCAATATCTCTGGATCGAGAAGAATGTTATTCTCGTTGGAAACGGACCCTCTTGTGCTGCGCTCCTTGATCTCTCCACACGGGGAATGTGCCGCGCCCACGATGCCCCCACAGCCGGTCTTGTAACCGGCGCTACCCGCATCCATTCCTTTGTAGGTCTTTGGCGTTGGCATCGAACTACTACGCTGCGTCTTAAAGGGAGGACGAGATCCGTTCTCAAGGTCAAGGCTACGCCAAGACTTTGGACTATTCGTCTGCTGGAAGATATTGGAACATTGAAAAACACATACATCATCAGATGAAGAAGTACTCAGATTCATTCATTCATTCATTCATTCATTCATTCATTCATTCAGTCCTTCATTCATTCAGTCATTCGTTCAATCATTCATTTGTTCATTCAGTCATTCAATAATTCATTCGTTCAATCATTCATTCGTTCATTAGGTCATTCGTTCATTCAGCTGTTCAGTCATTCATTCTTCTATTACAAAGATTTATATAGCACCCCTTTAAGGTTACTAGTGAGGAGCACTTCCGACCCTAGCACAACTGAATAGGACAGTTTAAAGGCAAGTATAAAAAGAGTCAGACTGGATGATGATCATAATAATGATTATGATGATGATGATGATTATGATGAATACGATGATGATGATGAGAGATGACTGTGATACCTGTATCTGAGTGAGCTGTGAGTTCTTCTGAATTCTTGCCTGAGCCATGGCAGATGCGTCCAGGGCATCACAGCTCTTCTGCCTTCTTGCCGGAATGGGAGGTCCCCCTGCGCTGCAGACGCCCTGAGGGGACAGACCCCCTGTGCCCGTGCCCACAGCCTCTCCTGCAGCACTCACACCGGGCCACGTGGGCGAGACGCTGCCGGTGCCGTGCCCGGTGGATGGGGGCGCCACGGTGAGAGGGAGGCCGATGGAGGGTGCTGTTGGTTGAGGGTGTTGCTGGGGGGAGGTGGCAGGAGGAGGGTACGGCTGGTGAGAGATCAGTTCGTTGCTGATGCTGTCACTGGATGCGGACTCAGAGATGTGAGTGCAGAAACGATGCTTCAGATGACAACGACTGCGAACTTCCTCCGACACAGACACCAACGCTACGTAACAGATACACAACCATCATCATCATCATCATCATCATCGTCATCATCATCATCATCATCATCAATAGACATCAACGCAGTTTGACAATGTCTACATGACGAAATACACAGATCTGTCTCCTTCATGAGAGCAGCTCATCGTCACTTCCGATTGACCAGAAAAAGACGATTATAAGATGACTCATGTAAGAAATAGCAATTTTGAACTACATCATAAATGAGTCATGTATAGAGTTTGTTCCTTGGACTAATTGGGTGTCTACAGCCATTCCTCCATTCTACCACATGTCCTATTGCTACATTCCTAAATACACCCACTTTATGCATATAATATGGGATGAGATGCATCTCCCTGTCTTGTATTGTATCTCTCATACGGATTCCCCATTGGTTTGGCAATGCCCTCTCGGCTGCACCTGACCTATTTGCCAGTCAGGGCTTTGTCATCTGGTTTCCCACAGCCCACTCTTCAATTACGCAGCCCCAGGCATTCTCAATTGTTGGGCCCTACATTTGGAATGGACTCAGTCAATATATACTCACATATACGTCTATTGCCAGATTAATAATAAGACAGCGCTTCACAAGTTACTGAAGTCTAATCTGTATTTGCATTGCTCAACCAGAATAACTCTCAATTGGTCTTCTTTTCTGCCATATTAAAGTCTTGAAATGAATGAATGAATGAATGAATGAATGGAACTGAATGTTACTGAAAGCCATTGCAAGTGGACCACTGTCACCTACCAGCCAAATAAGGAACGCTCTGTGGAGTGACTTCAAACTTGTCTCTAAAAAGACCAGAAAAACACAGATTATAATCATCAGCAATTGCATTATATTGTAATGTATTCCATTTACAAAAATAACAAACAAACTGTCGCTTTAAGAGATTAACATAGGAATATTTATTACTCACATTGAAACCAATCAAAGAATCTGGTCCACAAATTAAGGAAATGCATTTGCCAAGATAATTAATATCATTACTAGAAACATTTTAATGAGCGCAAAGTCACGCAGAAGTGCGAATATGAGGCGCAATCAATCAGATGCAAGGTGAAGAATTGTTAGATATTGAGACATTTAAAGACAATGAGAAATAGAGAGTAATAAGACAAAGATAATAAGATGACGATTAAGAGTTACTAATGAATTAATGATCTAACCTTTTTGAAGGTTTGGCAATGATCGATAGCAACATGTTGAGAACACGAATTGTACGAGAGACGGTGTTTGTGATTGGATGACGGGTGCCTGCATAACGACAAGCCAACACAAACACAAACTAAAAAAATCAAAGTCAACTGAAGATAATTCTCAATTGAAAATCTCTTTTTGTTCCATTTCTAATCAGTTTGCAATTATTTTACGATAGCCTAGTAGCATTACTAATGATTGGAAGAATATAATGCATAGATTCACCAACAGAAGAAAATGTGTGAAAATGACTTAAAATGGCTTTCCCCATGTTTTGACGCAAATCTGACTCACTTACCCACCTTATTAAAACAGTCTGTGATTATTTTCTGATAGCCTAGGTGCATTACTCATGATAGGACGAATATAATGCATACATTCACCAACTATACCAAGGAAATGTGTGAAAATGGCCTAAAATGGCTTTCCCCCATGTTTTGACCCAAATCTGACTCACTTAACCAACTCATTAAATTAGCTTGTGATTATTTTCAAACCTTTGTTGGTTGTTGATGGTCAGTGAATTAAGTAAAGCACAGATACTTCGATACTCAGGGGAGGGGGAGGTGTACCTTTAAGAAGGTGTCCAACGAGAGCAAAGTTGAAGTTGGTCTTGAAGCTGAGTCCCATCGAGTGATCGAGTTGTTTGAAATGCCACTCCAGAGGTTCTCTCGTCTCCATCATGATCCGCTCGAGACTCTGCTCAACCAACCAAACACAGACAAACACACTTAATAACCCCATCAGCAGCTGCCATTTATCCAAGCGCAACATCAATATGGTCACAAGCACAGCTTCTCATTTGGCTGCTTTCATACGTCATCACCTCCACATCTCTAAAGCAATACTCAAAACTTAAAAGAGAAACAAAACAGAAACAAAACAGAAACACAACATGAACAAAATAGAATCAAAAGACATACAAAACAGAAGCACTAGAGAACAAAATAGAAACAAAACAGAAGCACAACAGAACAAAATAGAAACAAAACAGAAGCACAACAGAACAAAATAGAAACAAAACAGAAGCACAACAGAATAAAATAGAAACAAAACAGAAGAACAACAGAACAAAATAGAAACAAAACAGAAGCACAACAGAACAAAATAGAAACAAAACAGAAGCACAACAGAACAAACTAGAAACAAAACAGAAGCACAACAGAACAAACTAGAAACAAAACAGAAGCACAACAGAACAAACTAGAAACAAAACAGAAGCACCACAGAACAAAACAGAAACAAAACTGAAGCACCACAGAACAAAACAGAAAAAATTCGAACAGAACAGAAATGAGAACAGAACAGAAACAAAACCTAAAACAGAATAAAATAGAAGAGAAACAGAAACAATAAGCATCTCTTGAGAAGCCGTCCATTGGCAACAGATGCCATCTGTTGTTATCAATAGACAAATAATAGAGATGACTGAGTGATGGTCAAACACTGACCTGGTTTTCAAATAAAGCCATGCTATCGAGCATATGAAGGTTCTGCTCGAGAAGTGCCAGACCCGCAGCGTAGAGGGACACCTCGTCCAACTGAAGCACTGAAATGGCCACCCAGAACAAATGACGATGGATCGGAGAATCCTAGAAACAACACAAGAGACTCATCTCATCTCATATACACTCATACATCACAACACCAATGAATACACAATCAGACCCAGTTTGACAGAAACTGTTTGCCTCTAATCATTTCCTCAAAGCTATTGTCAAAGAGATCTATTAATCAATAAATCAAATCAATCAATCAAATATTTATTTGGCAATTAAAAAATAACATTGACTTTACTACCAACCGGTCGAAGAAGAGGCTGCAGTCGAGTGAGACACATAATGATCGCCTCAATCAAAGTCAGATCAGTGTATGACTCCAGAGCCTACCAACAACAACAACAACAATAACAACAACAACAAACAAGATCATGGCGGTGGTCACGGTAGTAGTGGTTATAAATCACAACCACCAAAACCACAACCATAATAAATAAAAAACATAAATACCAAAATTTTAAACATCACCAACATAACCACCATCATAACCACCACAACTATAACCACCAATTCCATTCATCTGTCAGCATGATCACCTGACAAGAGGTCAGACAGACTCTTATCTACCTTGACGAGGATTCGCAGGAGTTGTTTGATCTCTGAGTCGGTAACTGTTTTGCTGATGCAGCCATAGACGATGATGGCTCTCGGCTGAAGAGCCGGGTTGTACTGGAAGGCAAAGCCACGAGCCAGCTCAGTCCAATGCTGTCTCCACTGACAGTCCTTCATCTCCTTCATACAGCCCTACATACAGTCAACCAGCAAGCAATCAGAACAAGGCTCAGGATTTAGGACAGGGGATACGGTAATGGCTAGGGTTTGGGGCAATGAAAAGGGGTAAGTGTAATGGTTAGGTTTTGGGGTAATTGTTAGGGCTTAGAGTTAGGGTCATGGTTAGAGTTGGGACTATGTTTATGAGTTAGGGTTAGACATTAAATCAACTGTTGACTATAAATACGACCATTAAAACTTGTTTAATAGCAACAATTGCCCACCTTTTCTGGACTTCCCTATCAAGAGGATTTCAAATTGGTTAACTCAGATGATAAGACATGCAGTGCTTACTGTTGGTATGAAAGCCCATCAGTGAATGCCTCTCCTCTGCCCTCTGCCCATTACAACATCCAACTCAACCATGTGTCAAAACCTCATAATGCCTAACCTAAGTTCCTTATCATATCAACTCATTTAGGTGAGGAATGCCTCTGATAGAAGAACTGGAGCTGTATAAATCCATTCTCATTACAATTACAACCAACTATTGACCGAACGATCAACGTGCCTCCATGATCTCAAGCAGTGAGTCCGTGATGATCTCAAGCGACTGGAGAGAGACCCTTTCCTGCTCCGGTGGAGTGTAGGCAAATGACCGATCCCCTGGACGATAGCTTGACCGGAAAGCACTGACCGCGGCCGACTTCACTTTGCTTATTCCGAAGAGTTGGTAGAACTTAGGTAGAGAGAACTCAGTTAGACTGAGTTTAAGCATTCTCAGGATGTCCTCTAAAAAGAAAATGTCAGAGAAACCAATCAGATCTCAACTTCTCTTGATCACTGTCACTGTCTGTGGGAGGGTTAGATGGCGAGGAAGAGGACTGGTTCCCTGTCTTCGTATGCTGTGGTTGCTACCACATCATGCCCGCATCTGTTTACCAGACCAGCCGCACAAGGGACTGCTCTTTCCTAGCTCATCATTTGAAAGATATTTGATAAGGAATATGCATAAAACACGACTCAAAGATCATCACTCAGATTGGACAATTCAACCACAGAAATCAACAAATGATCCCGTTGTTTGTTTTTGAATGAAGTCCTAACATGTGTCAAACACGTAGTTCATTGGGACATTTTTCCAGGCTACATGAGAACCCATGTATACTAAGGGTAAACCAATGACTGGATTCTCTCCGTCGGCCTCTCTCTCTTCAAAGGCGTTCCTTTTTCCCCAGGGTTTCTGTGCAGAGAGTGCCTCTGTTGTTCTGCAGAAGGCGCTATATAAATCTAAAGATATGATATGATGCATCTGACCGCGCATACCACTGAAGTTGAGTTGAGAGCAGGTGCACAGAGAGTGGATGATGTTGATGACGAGACCGTGAGTCGAGGCCTGAAGGGACAACGGACCAGTGCAGACCAACAGAGTGACCACGTGAAACAACAGCGGCAGGTGGGTGGCAACTAGACACCAAATGTACGACAACAACAACAGAATCTACAACACCAGTTCAGACATCAGTTCTAATATAATAATAATAACACTGATCAAACTGTTTCTATAAGTCTGTCTGTCTGTTTATCTCTCTATCTCTTTATAACAACCATAATAAGATATCTTTTCTCTTCCAACTCATGTATGATACATAATATATTGATTATTATTCAACAATAAATAATAATTAAGCATTAAATAAATTTAAAGTGAAATAGAATGAAAATTCTTTGGCTGAAGTAGATGAGCAAAAAGAGAAACAAGTGAATCATGAGGGAAGAATTTAATGAGGAAAGAATTTAACGAGGAAAGAATTTAATGAGGAAAGAATTTAACGAGGAAAGAATTTAATGAGGAAAGAATTTAATGAGGAAAGAATTTAATGAGGAAAGAATTTAATGAGGAAAGATAGAGAGGTTGAAAAGAGGATGAGAATGGTTTGCTATTCTGACCATCAAGTGAATTGTTGAATGAGAGCATAAGGAGATATCGGAGTAGAATGGCAATGTCATCCCACATCAGATGCTGCTCCAGGGTTGGAGTCGGAGACATACACGTACGATCGATCAACTACAACAATCAATTCTCATTCTAATTAATTAGCAATAACAGTTGAATTTTTAATTAGTAACATCCCTTGCACAAGTGTCCACAAGAGGCACTTTATAAATACTTAAATACAATACAACAATACAAAACAATGAGTGATAGCAAAGATAACTAAAGGAAGCCATCATTGAGTCACTACTAACAACCCATGAGTCACCGTTGAGCACTTACTCGGCAGAGGCGCCAAATGACTTTGCGAGAGACGAGCTGAACATTGGCCGAAGCCAAAGCAACTGCCGTATCAGCCATGATTTCAGCCTGAATGGAACCAAGACCACCTGTCACACTCCTCTACAACAAAAGACAACAGCAACAATTATAACAAGAGAGACACAGACAGACACAGACACTGGCGAACACATAGAAACAGACGAGATCAATTAATTCACACCTCACCTAAATGCTATCATCCGAGACACAGACAAACAGACAGAGAAAGACCTAGAGACATGAACAAAGAAACACACACATACAGACACATTCACAGAGAGACATATGAAAGACAGACACATACAAAGACAGACACATACAAAGACAGACACATACAAAGACAGACACATACAAAGACAGACACATACAAAGACAGACACATACAAAGACAGACACATACAAAGACAGAGACATACAAAGACAGACACATACAAAGACAGACACATACAAAGACAGACACATACAAAGACAGACACATGCAGAAAGCAGAGGCAGACAGAGAGGAACAAACCTTGATGAAACTGTCTAGAACCATGTCAAGTAGATCTGACACTTGTCCAATGTTGCCCCAGATCTTCGCTTGAATCGATGGATACATCTATAACAACAAAATAATTCACCAAGAACCTCAGCAAAATGTGGTATGGATGTTGGAAAGATCCCCAGGAAATGTTTGCATTTTTAGCCAGGCAGATAATTGAAGTAGGCTACAAAATTATTTCTGATCTTCATTATTAGTGATGAACAACATATAAACCTTAATGTTAAGCCCACAAAATTAAAGAAATCAGCTTTTATTCATAAACTTCTAAAAACCATTATCAGAATTGGCCAGAATTGGCCAACTGGCTTGCTCCTTGATAACCCCCTGCCATGAGGGATCTAACTATGTTACTCTGTTCCCACCCTATATCATGGTAGAGCCAGTTACAATCTGGATATCAGAGGAGGGGACGACGACAACAGTCCATGCAGCAATAACGTAGCCATACACTCGAAACCAATAAGACAGGTTAAGAATAATACAACAATAAATCATAATAATAAGAAAGAATTATCCACTCCATAAAGTAACATCTTGAGTCCAACGGATTTCTCTTAGAGCCTCCTGGTTTCCGAATGAAATTAAACGATACTAAGAAAAGTTCTTTCTTATAAGACGACTGCTCTCCTCTTCCTCCTCCTCTTGGCTTCAGTTCAACAAAGAGACTCTTTCGCTCTCTCTCTCTCTCTCTCTCTCTCTCTCACTGTCTCACTGACCTCTACTTCGTCAATTGTCATCGTTATGAGTTTGTCCAGAATGAGCGCCACCTTCTGACGCTTATTCTCATCTGTATGACGACAAAATCTAAAAGAGACAAATCAGAAGATAACAATGTCATCAGCATATCTGCCGTTTAACTTATATAATACGCTCAATTACATCACATTACATTACATTCATCAATTATAACTAACAAATTAACAAATATTTAACTAACATTAGAATAATTACAGAAGCTCTGTTAAGGTAACATAGAAATTAAATTAAACACAAATTCATATCTGATACATAGATTATAATACATTGGAAAGAAAGCAATGATAAGACACAGAGAGAAATGAGGAGGAGGAGGAGTAAGAGGAAGAGAAAGAGG
>OY365812.1:376726-379867 GCA_959347315.1 Bimastos eiseni | reverse complement strand
AAACAATCAAACTGTAATTGAACTGCAAATGGAAAATATCAGGTATGAAATCGTGCATAGATGATTTGAGTTAATCTCCCAAAAGAAATTCATTATATACACTGATACTACATTCAGATCAATCGTGCACTCAACAATGTCCACTGTCCACTTTGTTTTCCTATTAGGATGAGACTGTCAGAGCATAGGAGACCCTGACCTTGTGAGGTTGGGCAGCCATGGAGTCATGTACTCCAGACACAGATGTTTCATCTCGATGTTGGAATTGCGGAATCCCTGGATGCATTCCTCCAGGAACTCGAGCGTCAGGTGAGGTTCATTGGCAGCGAGTCGCTCACTGACGCTCTTTATGAAGATCGTGTTGTTGGAAGGGATGCAGAGACCGGCCGTCTCCAACAGCTGACCTTCGATCTTAAGGTCAAAGGTCTGTGTGAGGGTACACAGAAGGTTGTAAGCTGCAGAACGCAGGCTAGGATCAGAGCTACCGAGGTTCAACAGAGCCTACAATACACATCAACCAATTCTCTCTTTACTATCAGATTGAAATTAAATTAAAAATTCTTATATTATTATAATTATCATCTTTCATCAGCATTGTTGCCACCATCATCACCATTACAACCAACACAGCGATCGCCATAGCAACCACAACAACTAAGATGATGATAGCATAGTATTAACATATTTCTATATCGCCTTTCCCAGTACAACCTACATCAAAGGCGCTCCTAGTGCAAAAAGCCCCCTGGGAAAAGAAAAGTCTTAAGAACAGAGACAGAAACATAAGGCACCTCATTAAAATCAAAGCTTGAATTAGAGAGGGAAGATTGTAAGGACCAAGAGACGCCACATAAGCGCAGCATTGAGTACAATGGGTAGGAGGTGATGTATCCGTCTACTCAGACAGTCATCAGTTGATGTACTTACGACATTGAGAAGCGTTCCTGGAACGTCCTTTGGTCGGATCTTTGTGTGCACTGTCACAGAATCCTAAATAAGAGAAAACAACTCATGATGATGACTTCTATGGTGGCGTTGTCATC
The DNA here is from genome assembly GCA_959347315.1 of Bimastos eiseni. NCBI lineage: Eukaryota > Metazoa > Annelida > Clitellata > Crassiclitellata > Lumbricidae > Bimastos > Bimastos eiseni. Next base: position 378,824 of record OY365812.1, on the reverse strand, counting down.
ATAATCATCGTCGTCGTCGTCGTCATCATCCGCAACATATCTAGCAACGGTCGATTCAACCACAACATAACTATTCTTGTATCATCAGGTGACCGAATATCCCTTCACCCCTCAACTAATTCCAGAGGGGTCAAGGGTCTCCTCTGACTTCTCCTCCCTTCTACCTTTCAAAAGCATCTACATCAATGCTCAGATAAAGACCCTCTCTCTCTTTCAGTTCATCCCCTCAACACAAAACCATTAACACACATCACATCTCATCTGCACTGTCTTCCTATCATCCGTCTCATCAGTCAATCATGAAACAACCCATCATTGATAAATCTCTTCCTCACATATTCACACATCAAGGCCTGACCATTAGAAGAACGAACGAACAAACGATCGAATGGACGAACAAAAGGACCAACCGGTTGTGATAGTTCCCATCTGGTGCGAATGTGGATAATGGCTTGAACAATGCTGTCACAATCGTTGTGGATAAAACTGAGAGGACCGCTCTCGTTAGATATCGTCAGAGTAAACTGGTTGTCATCCACCAAACACACCTGTTGCACAATGACAACAGAATGAGACAACAGAATGAAACAACTGCAGATCACAACTGATGCAACCAGACAACCATACAAAGAAGACAGTTACAAAGAAATTGATTTCGTTACAAGAAAGCTTATTTGCTTAGGTTGTCACCATCGTAACTACATGTCTATATGGCACAACTTGTAACTTGTAATGGAACCCTTATATAGCGCCACTCGAGATCAGATGCACTGACAAGTCAAGACACAGCTAAGAGGAGAAGAGAGCCTTCAGGCATCATTGGAAGGTGGCAGAGGGTTAGAGAGAGAGCAGGTCCTCCCGGAGAGAGAGCGGGAGGCTGTTCCGGCTGGAGGGACCCACATAGGCAACGATACCATGATCAAACAGAATGGTGTTAATGCGCCTGTGGAAAAGAGGAAAAGAGAAACAAAAGAGGAGGAACAGTTCATGTCATAGGTTGATAGGCAGTCTCTTCCAGGAGGATGGACTGACCACAGAAACACTTAAAAGCCCCATGATTAAATCACATAAAATAAATTGTATACTTAAATATGCTCACATCTGAAACATATTCATTTGTGCTAAGCAATGACTTAACCACAACCAAAGCAAATCAGATGAAATCAGTCAGCAGTTTCCATGTCTTAGTCATCAACTCTGTCTTATAAGATATCATCGCTTCTAATGCCAGAATACTACAAGAGACTGACTGATGAATGTGTGGTCAATGGATGGATGAATGGATGGATGGATGGATGGATGGATTGGTCGTCTTCTCACCTCTTCGATTTCCGAGGCATAGTAGACGTCATTGAGAAGAACGGAATGGCAGAGGACCTTACTCTTTTCTGATGACGTCACCTGGATGGCATTCGGACCAACCTAACAACAACACACAACAACATTTAACAACATTTAACAACATTTAACAAGGCTCTCTATGAACCACAGCTATGACCAAAATGAAACACATCTCAGATGATACAAGAACAAAATAGTCACAACATGTACATTCAAATTTATCTATCTATCCATCTATCTATGTAATTTATATAGCACCCCTTCAAGATAACTACTCAGAGGTACTCCCAATCCTGACCCAGCCAAAGAGAAAGTCTTGAGAAGCCTAAAGAAAGAGCTAGACAGGTCTAATGGGAGAGAACACAGGTCTGCAGATGGGAGGCTATTCCAAACACTGGGACTCACACATATAAGGAGCCACTGAGAAAGTTACTTTTCCTAATGTAAAATTAACAACCAGATAAAGAAGGAAAATACATAAGATATAAAACTTGCCTTGCAATGCTACATTAAGATGCAATCTAAGTGCTATGTTATCAAAAGGATGCGTTAGAATGATGTTCAGAAGATTAATTCAATCTGGAATCCATTCCTCATCTGAACTCACATAATAATGAAGTGAGTTGAATTCCAGAGTGCACAACAAGTGAATAAGTTGGTCTTTCTGTCGTGGCTTTTGTGAGCGCTGAGAAATTTTCAAAGATTCACATTACATTACATTTCAACTGTCCAGAATAAACAGAGAAGATCAGATATT
>OY365812.1:276726-371726 GCA_959347315.1 Bimastos eiseni | reverse complement strand
GGCAGGGTTGATAAAGCGAAGGAAAATAACGGTTCCTATGACGATCCAGACGGCCTCTACCGTGCTCTGCTGGAAGCGCTGAGTTACCACCTGGTAGAGACAGTGGCACATGCTGCGAAGCTTCGGAGGAAATCTACCAAAGGACACCAACAGCAGCAGAGCAAGAAGAAATGTGGAGAAGGGTCAAGACTACTCACATACTCACTCACCCACTCACTCACTCAATACTCCACTCTTGACAGCTACCAGGCTCAACTGTTATATGCCAAACCATATCCACACCTTCCCCTTCTCAAAATAGACCACCTATGGTGGCAAACCAGTAGGAAACCATTCTCATTCCCTTCAGACAGAAGACGACAATTGGTGAATGGATAAAGACTGCAATGATGATACAAGAAGTGTCAAGGGTCTTGAAAGCATATTTCAACGACGGCAGACCTTAGGACCGAGATCGAGAGACCAAAGAGATAGTCAATCTTAGTTAATTCAGAATCTTGAAAATGCTGAGTAATTAAGCTATTAGTAGACCTAATAGACCTTAAAGTAACTGCCGTGGATTAAATTCTTATTCCAGAATATCACAAAAGCTGAAGCAAAAGCGGACTTAACCGTGGAATAAGCAGAATATAGAAGAAATGTTTGAAACTTCTTCCCAAGCACGTCTACCTTCTGAGCAAGCATTAGACGAGACAAGTCAAACATATGACTCAAGCAGCAACTTAAGTAACAGCTAATCTGTGTCAATTACTAGATAAAAATCGATAGTTCCACTAGAATGGCTTGCGTGAAATTATCGCAATATCATCATCTACTGGTGTCTAGCAAAGAAAGAGAAGAGGACTGAATTTCTTATGACTAAAACTTTACAAAGAGTAAAGCACAATTGATGGGTTAGGAAAAATAATCATCTCCCATCAACAATTGATGACAGATTCACCAGTTACAGAACAAACGAGGAGCACAAGAGTCTTTTCAGTCGAGCGACTTAAATGAACTGGATTTGTGAAAGGAGCAGAATAAACTACTCACAGAGTGGATGATGTCTTTTGCAAAGGTCGAATGACAGACGCTCATATAAATCGTTCTGTCTACTATATACTTGCCAGTCTGTCTGCTTCTTTCTGTCTGTCTGCTTCTTTTGACCTCTGTCTCTCTTTTCTGTCTATTGCTGTCAATCTATCTGTCTGCGAGTATGTTCTGTGTACTTGCTGATCTTATAAGAGTGTCCACGTGACTCTCATTCGCAAGTTATTGGCCACGCCCACAAATCTTGGTATCACCATTTGTCCTGATAGAGAAACCTTGGATTTTAAAGATTTTGGCAAAATCCAGTTCATGTTTTATGTTGATTGTTAGTTGATATAATTATTCTGTTCAATCTCATTGCAAATAATGACCGAGGTCACCAAGAAAATCAAGCGCATTCCCCAGACATTTCTTTTGCCGACAGAGTCTTTCTCCGAAAAAAGTCAAAGATGGGACTAACTATGCAAATCAACCAGGAACGATATATAATTACAGGGTTAGAGCTACGTGGAAGCATTTTCAGGGCAACGCATCAATTCACTAAGGGACGAAATCGATGAACAAGAGATCATTAAATATAAATATGCAGGTGAAGTTGGGTTCAAAAGCGAGTGCAGGTGTACTATATATAGATATATAAATACATACATATATATATATATATATATATATATATATAATACATATATAATATATGTTATTTATACAGAATATATATATAGAATATATGTTATTATATCGTGCTACGAAATGAATAAATATTAAGGTGAGGGTTATGTATGGCTTTGAATAAATAACTTGAGAGTATTATTTCATTCTTGAGACCAGTTAACTAGAGTCGATTTATAGTTAACAAAAACACTTATTGAAAGATTTTAAGATTAACAGTCGAAAGAATAGATAATGATCTGGTGATGTCATTCTGTCTCTGTGTGGACTTAAATAGAGTTAATATGTGATGAAGATGATGATCATGCGAAGAACAGACTGACGAAGACAGAGATTCTATCAAAGCAATTAGTATTATGAATGAGGCGAAAGAATTCAACGCAGAAGCACAGCAGCAGCAGCAGCAGCATCAATGAAAAGAGATCACCATCGCTCTAAGAGAAGCAGGCAGCGTTTCTGTGTTAACTAAGTATATCAGAGGACGCCATCTGGTGGCCGTTCCTTCGTCGTCTTTACCTAGCGTCGGATTAACAAAGCGGAGGAAAAGAACCGTTCCAAGGGCAGCGGCCGCCTCTTCGGGAAATCTCTTCACAACGACCTGGTAAAATGAGTGGCAGAGGTTGCGCAGCTGGACTGGAAAGGTTGGACTGGAAGGCGCCCTGGCAGCCACGACACACATCACCACACGTCATTGAATATAAATGCAGTGAATGTCTTATTTCCATTAATGATCATAAAATGGGTTATTGATCGCTTTGTCATAGAATTTCCTTTCTCATTGACTCCAGCTAAAAGCAACGATCCCCCAGACTCCCCACTAAATCCAAATGATTGCTCATGTTAAAAAAACCCATTTCTAACTTTAGATGAAAACAAACAACAGCCATTCATATCATCTTTTACATTGGTTCAAAGTTTCAGGTAATTTGAGGAAACATGGAGTTTCAATTGATACTGCAGCCAACTGATCATTGCTAGAACAGAGGCCAATGGGTCGATGACCTCTGGGACAAGGGACACAACAACTCCTCCCCATTTTGGCCTCTTCATTTATAGACCTGCATCAATTGCTTGAGGAGGTAAAAAATCATCCGATCATTAGAAAAACAGTTGAATAACCTACTGACCCTAAGCATCTGCACAGGCAACATCATTCTAAGCCCTTAGTATTGCATTGTATTTAAGCAATCTGTCTAGACAGTCAGATTGTATGTGCACGTGTCTGTGTCTGTCTGTACACGTGTGTGTGTGCATATGTGATGACGTTGCATAGAAAGTACCTTTCAGAAGAAGCCACAATGACATCAAAGACTCTCTGTGTTAGTATCATCAGATTCTTCTTGTTATCATCGATATTCTCACCGGACTCCAACCTAAACAGCAAACACCATGGACTTCTTCAAATCATTACATCTTCAACAGAAATAACAGCGAATCTCTTCCATTGCACAATTCAAACATAAGCAACTCATTGTCCAGACTCTTTTTGAGGAACCATAAACAAACCATCTATTCATTTTCTCATTGTATCACAAGAGGTTTCTATTAATGGCGATAAAACCTTTAAGAATCAATGATTAATTAATAGTCGATTTTGATTAAATGCATTCCCCAACAAATGAAACAAAATCTAAAATGAACATTATACTCTGTTTGTCTTTTAATCGTATAACTAATATTTATTGTTAATTGCTGATCATAGTTCCCCTCCCTCAGATGCCCATGTGTCCGCAGAGTGCCCTCTCACCTGGCCGGGTCGACCTCGTAGGAGACGCCCTGTCTGTCTGCACCAAACATGTCGATGATGAGAGAGTTGAGGAGCTCTCGTAGATAGCTATGTCCGTAGATCTTGAAGCAGTAGGCCATGATCTTACTCGCTAGACTGTTACCACGGAACAACGTCTGCATGCAGTCGGCTATCTCGACCTGTCAATCAACAACAACAGACATGTGGTTAACAGATGTCAGTCAATTTCATCCCACACTCCTACAGACTGGTTCTTCATCTGTCTGTCTGTCTGTCAGTCAGTCTGTCTGTCTGTCTGCCTCTCTCTCTCTCTCTCTCTCTCACGCTGTCAGCCACTATACAGCCATCGTCTAGATAAGAATGAAGATGTGAGCTTGGTGTAAGTTACCTCTTTGGAGAACATATTCCAGAGAAGTTGATAGAGAAGGTGCTTGGCATCAAAGAGATTAACAAAGACACGAGCCAGCTCATCCTACAAAATCAATCAATCAATCAGAAATTCTATCAATCAATCAATAACTCAATCAATAATGCAATCAATCAATAAATCAATAATAAAAATCAATCTTCAGTTTTTAAACGGTAAATACTCCGATCATCTTGGAACTCTCCGATCGATAGTTCAGCCATAAACTCATGTCACATCGCTTTCCTAGGTTCTTAAAATATGCCAGACAAGTCTTCTGCTACAATCAACCAAAATGGATCAATCGGTCTTTTAAAAGGCCAAAATTATTAGGATAATATCAAATGAAGTAAGTAAGTAAGTATGTAAGTATATTCTTTATTTAACCAACAGCATATCCACTCTGGTGAACAATAAATTTAAAAGAACAACATTCTAATTCAAAACGAGACAACAAAACTTCCCTCCCCAATGGAATTGAAAGGGGGCAACTGACCATATGAGGAGTGGCGACCACACTGGCCAGAGCCATTGCAATCGGAAGTTCTCCTTTATCCCCGATCATCGTCACCAGTTCCACAAGTCTCTCGAATCGGTCGGCCAGCGCCGTCTCTGCCAGGGTCTCAAACTCCGTTCCTTGTTGGAGGATCTTCGTGAGGACCTCCATGAAAGCAGCTCTCGTCTGAGGATCCCTGTGATAGCCAAGACCTACACCAGAACCAATGCCACACACAGATTAACACCTCCATGAAAGCAGCTCTCGTCTGAGGATCCCTGGTGTGGGTCTTGGTAGCCAAGACCTACACCAGAACCAATGCAAGAACACCAACACATGTGTTGGGAGAACAGAAAGACAACATGTGAAGAGCAAAGACATCGTATTAATACAGGCACCAGTCCATGTGTCAGTCAGTCAGTCAGTCAGTCAGTCAGTCAGTCAGCCAGCCAGCCAGCCAGCCAACCAGCCAGCCAGTCAGATGAAGAGACAGAGAGACATACAGACAGACAGAGCAAGAGAATGAGAGACAGAGAAAGAGACATACAGAGAGACAGAGATACAGAGACAGAGAAAGACATAGACAGACAAACAGACAGAGGGAGAGACACACACCGAGACGCACAGAGAGAAACAGAGACAGAATAAGAGTAGGATGATGATTGAGACATAGCGTATACCGATGGAGTGCATGAGTCCGCTGTCGATGTTAGCGTTGAGTAGGTTGGACATGGCCAGGACGGTGCAGTTGCGAAGTGCGCTTAGGTTGGAACTGGCGCACTTACGTCCTCCCTCTCTATCGCACTTCTCCTCTGTTGCCTCCTCAGAACAGTCGTTCAACAGATTCATGAACAGCGTAAAGTACCTGCAACCGTCGTAATCAATCAATCAATCAATTAAATCAATCAAAACGTATACAACACCCTTCCAGGTTCCTACTCCCAACCTTAGGCTAGGCCAGGCAGAAGAAGAAGGTAGTCTTTAGCAGATCTCTCATGGAATAGTTAGCACAGTCGCTCAACCCCCACCAGCAACAACCTTTAAGGAGAGTTGCTCTTGGTAGCTAAAATTACTAATTACATAGCTCTACACTGTTTAAAAGTCTGTCCTTTGCTTTTTAGAGTCAGGATGTGTCTATCCAACCTGAAGTTAAAGGAGAAGCAAAAAAGGGGCATAAGTTTAGTCTTAGGTAGGAAGTGTTAGCAACTTCATTTTTCATAGCCTTGGCATAAGACGAAGGGAGTGGCCGCCGACAAGTCCTCTCCCTTGCCAACTCATCTTCTCACTGACAGTGCACTCCCAATAGCTGTATCTAAGAAGACAGAGAATGCGTGAATGTACTTGAGGAAGAGTTGTGACTTTGCTTCCATCAGATCTCCACGGTCGCTCTCTTCCGGCTGAAGAGGAAGACCAGCCAAGAGAGACGCAACGGCCTCCATACTCGCCTGATCAAGGTCTCTGAAACATCAACAAAACACAAAAAAATGACTCATACCAGTCAATCGCCTGCACTCAGTACCTTGTGGACATCAACAACTCAAGTGGCTCTGTGTAGGCCTAAGTACTCAATCTATTCGTGTTATGTGGTTGGAAAGAACAACTATTTCCCCAATGGCTAAAAGTCGTAATGATCTTAGACCACAGAAATTCTCACTGTCCTGAAGCGTTAAACATAAGACTCCTGCATAAAACAATTCATCAACTCAATTGACAACTGAGAAATTGTCAAACTAATGTCCACCTTTTTAACATCTGTCCCTCGACTGAATCAGACTATGCTACTAAACAATTAAGATTGAGAAATGGTTTACGGTGTGACATATATATATATATAAAAAAAAATATTTATCATGGACAGACTAAACATTGTAATCCAGTCCAATGATGTTCTTGGTTTGGTGCAGGAAAAATGAATCAACAGGAATCGAAAGTTAAAGGTGCAACCACAGGATGCACAGCTTTCAAGAATGAGTATCATCAAGTATAAAGTGAATTGGTTCAATGACTGATACAAACACTTCCAACAAACAACAACAACAACACAATCTATTAGTAAATAAAATTGTACAAGCCATGCACACGAAAATATCCATAAAACGTAAGTAATCACAAAGAGATGGATGGACTAAAGATTCTAAATCCGGTTGGAAAGGACAAAGTGACATTAGGAAGAACGTCCTTTCCACTGACCTTGAGACTGCAAAGACGTCTCCCTGGACGTTCAGCTGATGGGAACTGCCCATGATCCAGTCCGTGAGGTATTCCACCAGTTTGTTTCGGAACTTCATCTCCTGTCGGAAGGTGAGGTCATCACGCCGGACCATCATCGCTTCCACCAACTGACAGACCTTCGTCTTGATCTGGATGGCGTGTATTGTTGAATCCAGGTGACGCACATACCTGGAAAAAATTAAACAATATCCAACAATTATGTTGCCGCTAGTTATTTAGCTCCTATCGATTTGCACCACAAAATCAACATCGCTTGATTACTTGATTACTGTTTCAACACAAACTCTACTTTCTGTCAAGAATACAATACAATAAAAATACAATATTGAAGTTGTTCTATTTCTAAATAGGTTCAGAAGCAAATAGACAACCCTAGTGTGCATGAGTTTCTCTCCTCTGAGTAGATATCTTGCAGGGGCGCTATATAAATACTCGATTATATAATATTACGTAGGAGACAACATCTATAGTACTTCGCAATTGGAAGTAAAATTGGATTCATGTTAAACTTTCTAATCATCTATGTTGTATATCGTTCAACATATTTGTCAGAGATCTTGAATTAATAATGCAGAGGAATAATATTAGAAAAAAGAAAATAGAAAATAGAATAGTAGAACATTATTACTACATTAATTAGAATGGAAGTAATACGAAGGCGAGCGTTGGATGAGTACCTGACGACAGCGAGCATGAGCGACTCGATGCTCGTGATGCCAAGATGGTCGTTGGGCTGTTCAGCCTTGTTCTCCAGAATGTTTTTCATGATGAAGATGACGTTCTCTATGAACATAGTGTTCGTATCCGTCACAATCGCCTGTCACGACAATCGCATGACACTCTCAGATTAAAATTAAAATGTCAAAACAAATAGGTCATCTACATTCATATAGCATCGGCATCTACTGACAAGGCTCCCATCTCTTGTGCAAACTAATTACAGATAATATTTATCAGCAGTAGTCAGACCGGGAGTGCCTCTGAGCAGATATCTTGAAAGGGTGCTATATTAAGTTCACATTTATTGATTGATTGATTGATTGATAAAAGACTGACTACTTGAGTTTGAGCAGTCATCGCAAAACAAGCTCTAAACTGCTAACCAAATTCCGCCTCAAAGCCAGACACCGAAGTCAAGCAAACAGATCAACCCAAAGGAAACCATAGTTACTGATCCACAAAGAAATCAACTTTGGACAATTGATAAAAAACAATAAAACCCAGACTTCTGGACTTATACAACAGAAAGATTTTCTGGTAAGCCTTGTGTATATACCTGGCCAGATGAATCAAAGAACTTGTCGACAAATATCTTGATCTGGTCGAATAGAATTGGATAGATGTGAGAGTTGAGTTCATGACCTACGAGTTCCTTGACGTGCTTCTGTATCTGAGGACCGAACTTCTCATTGTTACAGATGAGTAACTTCAAGAGATGACCTATGAACCTATTTACAACAGATGAGTAAACTTCAAAAGATGACCTATGAACCTAAACAATCACACCAGTCCATACAATACATTATCTCAGAAACACCCCAACAGATAACTGCAACCCTCGCTCAGTCCCAATAACCCCGCCTCTCCCCTCCCAATATCTCTCTTCATTGGTGTTAAGATGCAACTAATGAAGTCTGCACAAAACATTCCTAAAGATGCAACTATATCGTATCGTATCTTTAGATTTATATAGCTCCTCTCACAGACTATTATTCAGATATGCTTACAGCACAGAAACCTGAGAAATAGAAACGCTTTTAGAGAATTGAAGGCAAATGGAAAGAAAGAAGTGATCAGTTAAGAAGCCCTTAGTGATGGAGGAAGTTCATTGCAGGAAGATGGACCAATGATTAACTCAATAAGAAACACACTGCGCAATGTGACACTCAATATCGAGACGTCATGCTAACCTTATAATAAAGACTATCGTTTCCTTAATATCTACTTGAAAATATGACCAGGAACAAAGTAAACTAATCATGTGACACACGATGATGAAATCAAATGTCATTATTCGTTCTGTAACTCACATAGCAGTTTGTCAGTTTGAAATAAAGTAAAAATAACTATTATGTCACTTACTGAGTGACCGGGCAATACTGTGGGTCTCCACAGACGGGTAGGACGCTGCTCTTGCGACTGTCGAGACTCGATAGAGTGGAGATACTGCCCCTGTGAGACTTATTCTGAAGACAGACACTGCCAAGGGCACAGAGAAACCCAGTCATGTTTGCCCACTCGTTCACATGGTCCTAAAATTAAACACACATTGTTGAGATAGAGCTATGAAAGCACAATGCAGCAGGGAGAAGGGAAAAGAAGGCAAGGAAGGAATAAGTGAAAAAACAGGTAATTAAAAAATTCATATAGCAACCTTTCACTACTCAAAAGTGCTTCCAACTATAGCCCTGACAAAAAGGTAAGCTTTGAAATGGCCGTGAAAATAGCACTACATGATTTATGGAACAGATGTAAGTTCAGAGAAAGGTCATTTCAAACCCTAGGGTCTACCACGAAGAATGTACGATTTTGCATATCTGCTGTATGGTAAATGGAATCACAAGAACCCCCTCTCAGCAGAGCGAATGGAGCGACCACACAGGGTCTCAATAGCAGCTGACAAAGGTTCATTAGGTAGGCGGATGAAATCTACAGATTGTAACTCAGAAAGAATTGTCGTCTGGCAGTAGACCAATGTTGACATAGGCGTATTTAATTCATCTCATCTGTTAATGATCAGAGAATTCAGATGCTCTCTGGATGATTGGCAGATGGTTCTAAGGAAATGAACCAAAATAGACCCACCGGTGGTGGTAGTGATGATGGTATGAATTTTCCATATTAAACATTTCCATGTAAGAACCAAAGAGAGAGCAGTTGTTACTCGTCTGCTCACCTCTAGCTCATGCTCTGTGCTCTGATGGGACGTTCTGCGTTTGGTGACAGAACGGTGGAATGTTTCTCCAATCACTCCTTCTTCCAGGCGCGTCTTTGGATAGTTGTCCAGATAGCGTGTACTGTTCTCCCAATTCATGAATGTGTCATCCCACGCCTATCAAACAACCAACAACAGCTGTGTCTACAGTGCTACCTACTCAGGCTAGATCACGCTCTCCAATGCATTTGAGAGATCCTTAGCACTCTGGTGCTATATAAATTAGCAGGTCTTTGGTCAAAAGGTCTATATATTGACAGATAGATAACAGAAGCAGCAGTCGTAGTACTCACTTTATTGATCACCAAAAGCATAAAAACTATACAACTACGTCTAAACAAATAGACGTCAAACGGAGAAGAATAAAATGAGTGAAATTGGACTCTAATATAGTCACCCAAGAAAAGAATGAATTGTAGAAAAGTATCATTCTCCTTTGTGTGGTCACTATTTCATTCTGATCTGATAAAATACAGCTCTAGATGCACTTGAAAGTGGAAATAGTTGTATTCGGAGGGTGAGGTTGAGAGCGGTCGTCACACACACACAGTGAATGCTTTCATCAGACATAAGTACATCAGAGGACTTCTTCTTCTTCTTGTCACATCATCGTTGTTCTTCCTGCTCTGCACTGACCTGCATGTTCCCAGCCGTCGATTGTTCAATCTTCCTCAGCAGAGCCATTATCCTCTTCTGAAGAACGGCTCGACCTAATCAACGACCAACAGACAACAACACAAATGCAACAGATAGCAGCAGACAACAACCCCAATGCAACAGATCGCAACAGATAACAACACAAGTGCAACAGACAACAACACAAATGCAACAGACAACAACATAAGTGCAACAGACAACCCCAATGCAACAGATCACAACAGATAACAACACAAGTGCAACAGACAACAACACAAGTGCAACAGACAACAACACAAATGCAACAGACAACAACATAAGTGCAACAGACAACAACATAAGTGCAACAGAAAACAACACAAATGCAACAGACAACACACAACTCCACTGCAACAGAACATCACCTGACCAGTCAAATTAGAATAATGTTGCATAAATTAGCATATATATCATGTCCCATGCAATCCAACTCCTTCCTCTATCAAAACTAAGTCATTTTACCAGATTATACAAGTGAGGCATGACAATCAATTGATCACAGGAAGGTTTTGATCCTCCTCTCTCCTGCAAGAAATGGTTTGTCATATTCTCTAAAATACTACTTCAGCAAAACCACATTCATTGAGTACAATACTGCAACTCAAATATTACATCTCCTATTTTGACTGTAATCCTCATTCCATCAAATGGTAACCATGAAAATGAGATCAACCCCCTGCCCTCTCCCCCTTTCTTCTGGAATCTCACCCGTAGTGAGGACCGTGCTGGCCGCTGCTAGTTCCGCATAGATGCTGTAGTTGGGCAGAATCTGAGTGACGGCCATTTCATCCGCTCCACATCGAACGTCCGCTTCATCACAGAGCAGACGGAAGCAGGACATGGCTGTGAGAACAGCCTCTATATCGATACTCCACAGGTACATGAAGAAAACGACCTATGAGACAACGACAACAACAGCAACAACTAAGTCAACTCAGAATCAACGCACACAAATAACATCTATGCGATATACATAGAAACAAAATGTTAATATTAATAATAGTAATATCAGTACTATTAATAGCATTAGAAATAGTAATAACGTTAGTAACATTGATAATATTAGCAATATTATTAATAATATTATAAGTAACTTTCAAATGAGATAGTAATGAGTCCTGATAGTAGTAATGTCTTGCCTCTAGTTTGATGTGCGCCTGTCTGCAGATGGGAATGTTGCTTCCTACATTGGCATATTCCTTGTGCTTCTGGAGGAAGTTGTTGTGACAAATGAGAATCTCACGTAACCATTTGAGGATCTCCGTGTAGTTGTAGATCTGGTGTTGGATCAACTTCTGAGAGATCGAGAACAACATCTGAGAACTACAGTCACACAACAGAAACATCAGCCACACCCCATCTATGTCTCTCTCTTCCTCTCTGTTAGTCTCCCTCTCTCTTTGTCTGTCTCTTCATCTCTTTCTCTCTCCATCTGCCAGTCTCTCCCTGTCCTGCTCTCTTTCTCTGCTTGTATATCTCTCCCTCTCTCAGTCTGTCTCTCTGCTTTGGTCTGTTCCTATCTGCCTATCTGTCTTTTTCCCTCTCTGTCTGCCTCTCTACATGTCTCTTAGTCTCTCTCTCTCTCTGTCTCTCTCTCTCTCTGTCTCCTTGTCTGTCACTTCCTGCTGACAAAGACAGATACAGAGGGACTGACAGAGAGTCAGACCCTTTGTAATATAACTGACTCTGTCAGTCCCTCTGTATCTGTCTGTGTCTTTCTCAGTCTCTCTCTGCATCTTTCCCACTCTCTCTGTTTATCTGTCTGTCTGTCTGTTTGTCCATCTCTCCCTCTCTCTCTTTCTCTCCCACTCTATACTCCATCTCTCTCTTTGTTTATCTCTCTCCTTCACTCACTGTCAGTCTGTCTCCATTTATCCTTGCATGTGTATGCATGTGTGTGCACGTGTGTGTGTTTAGTTACCTACCTGACATCCCAGAATGTGTTGATAGGAGCCTCAGGGTTCCATAGTTCAATGATGTCCGCCTGGTGTAGACAGAGCAGGGCCTCCATTGCCTCCTGAGCCACGTCAGGCATCGTCTGCTGATGGACGAGCGACACAAGACCATTGATCAACTCAAGCGTACTACTCTGGATCTCATGACCAGCCTTACCAGGGTTCTAACACAACAACAACCAATCAATCAATCAATCAATATACTTATTGATCACAATAACACAAGCACATAGTTAAGACAGTCATGTACAGTGGTATCAATGGGGAAAATAGCAAAGTAAGTTAATGGAAAATAGGTCAGGTCACTTACATGCAACAACAGCAAATTAAGTCGGATCTCTTACATAAACATAAGAGAAAATAGGTCAGGTCACTTACATGCAACAACAGCAAATGAGGTCGGATCACTTACGTGCAGCATAAGAATAGGGTCGGCATGTATAAGACGAACGATTCCAAGCAGAAGGTATTTATAGCTCGGAATTTCCTCCGTCGACTTTTCGCTCTTCAACTTCAGGCTGGTCACTTTCTCACGCAGCGTTAAACTCTACAAAGAAAGAAAAAGCATTTGACAATGTCATCAATCTCCCACAGGCAGACAGCTTCAATTGGTAAACAGCAAATTACATATATAACGTAATGGGCGCCTTGCATGGCTTCCGACAGTTAAATTTTACTCCTGGGATAACTTGTCGTCATTCATTCATACTATATGTTAATAATTACACTGAGATTTGTCAGTTTGAAATTAAGCGAAAATTATTTTAACTACATTACAATAAGAGCACCTTAAACAGACATAAGACTGACAACTAGAAGAAGAATGAATAGGAATCAGAGAAATCATCAGGTGTTAAATGCAATTAACCAGCTACAAGTCGAGAAATCAACAAAATAGAAAAAACATGAAGGAAACACAACAAAAACAACAAAAAGAAAAGACTATAGATAGTCCCAAGGAACTGCTAAACCTTTGGTTGGCAATTAAAGCCAAATCAACTCCCACCCCATTCCTTCTGGGTCATTAAATTAAAACAAAAGTTAATTGTGAGAGTAGAAAGACACCCACTTGCAATGGTCAAGGGCTTACTGTTCTTCAAACCCCAATCCAAAAACGCCGATGTGGTTGATAAGGCTGTCAAAAAATGTTGAAATGACGACCCTGGTACCCGTCGACCTGTCTGGTCGAGTACCCGGGCACCCGACCGCGCGCAGATATTTTGTTAGGAAATGTAGAAAATTGTGAATTTTTACGGAATGTCGGGCATCCCAGAATCGATTTCATTTCCCAGGCAGTCAGCCAAAATGACCAACGGAAGATTTCTGGCATAGGTTCAGGTAAAATCGGCCATTTTTACGCAATGTTGTTACCCAAGAACTGATTTTCATTGCACGGGCACTCAGCCAATATGACCAAGGGAATATTTCTGGCATATGTTCAGGTAAATCATGCATTTTTACGGAATTTCGGGTACCCGAAAACCGATTTCATTACCCGGGTCGTCAGCTTCCGTTGGGTCCCCAGGTACCCGTTGACAGCCTTAGTGGTTGATACAGAGGCAAGCAGAGTGAGCTGCATCGAAGCTATTCTTCTGAAATTTATTAGTATTTCAACTCTTAAAGGCACCTGTGATATTCAAGAGTAAGTAGAGGTACCTGTGATATTCAGAGGTAACTGTGATATTCAAGAATAGGTAGAGGTACCTGTGACATTCATAGAGGTACCTGGGATATTCTTAGTGGAGCATGGCTCATCTGAGTCACTTTGTTCAGAGTATCAGTGAAGAGGTTTCTTAGTTCCGATGACTTTCCGTACATGATTTCGATATTTGGCCACCAGGGCAAACGGTGCTATGAAACAACGCATCAATGTATAAAATTCAACAATGTTCTGGTAAATAATAATATGCATTGGTAACCTTCTCCTCTCTGTACCGCAGCGTTTCCGAATTATTTTTGTCCGCGGAACCCTTTTGATCTTAAATTTTCTTGGCGTAACCCCAGTTCAAAATTAAACATATTCTATTGTAGGCTAGGTACAAAAGCTCAAGAATGGGCAGACAATAATAGGTTTAGACCTAGATTAATTAATAATAACCCCAAATATGGATGAAAATGACATATATATGAATTCTCTATCACTAAAAAAAAGTTATGCACAAAGTGACAGATATAGAAGAATAGTACAGAAAATGTATTAACACTGAAGGTTTTCCGCAGAACCTGTCTTCACCTCACGGAACCCTGGGGTTCTGCGGAACACAGTTTGGGAAACGCTGCTCTACCGATTGTTATATAAATTGACTATATAATTAAAATGGATCAATTTGTAGTTTGATTCTTAATTAAACAAATATTGAATGGAATATTCATTAAAGCTAAGATCTTTTGAAATATATTACTGTAATAATTGCTCCCGGAAATCATGTTCAGTACTCTTGCCCTTGGATTCGGTCTGCCATGGCGCTATATAAATCACCTTATTACCATAATTATTATTATAATTACTATTGCATGTCCTGATGTACTTCATTCCCTCAGGGAGATTATAGCTACTAATATGAGATAATTGTCTGTAGGGAGGGTCAGGCGTCGTCTTCACGGCTTGTATCCTTAGTAATACAATCCAACCAAATCTAATCGAGTGATGTCAACAAATCAATGCTCAGAAGCAATAAACTGTTGGCTTCAAGTAAAACGACAGTATTCGTTGGATAAGTGAAGACTAATCCAATGAGTGGTAGACAATAGGTTGCAGACGATGGAGAATCTATTGTTATCATCACCTGTGTGATGATTCGATGGAGAACATTGACGAGTACAAAGTGGAATGTAGGAGGAGAGAGTGGATTGAGACAGATCTTGAGAAGGTCATTGTTGTGTGGAGTGATACGGAAACAGGACAGGAAACAGTCGATCATTAGGTCGACATCCTGACTAATGCAGTTCTGGCCTCGAGAGAACGGCTTCTGGGTATTAAACAATAGACCCTACAACAACACACAACAATGCAACAACTCCTCTTCTTCTATCATCATCACCAAGACAAACAAATGAGGTCACAAAAGCGTTATTCAAAGGATGTGGGTCAAATGGAAAAACACGTAAAATATCTCAAAGAATCAACCCAATTGACACATTGTCTCTGACCTCTGTCTAATTTATCCAGAACCTATTTACAATGTCCAACAGAAGGAAATTCCGTTATCACATCACAGACACCAGACAAAATAGACCCTTCTCAACAGTGGGTACCTTTGTTTGGAATAACTTTCCCTTTGACCTGCATTATCCCACACGGAACATGTCTAGCTCCTTCTATAAACTTCTCAAGGCCTTCTTTGGTCGGGTCTGGGTCGGGAGCACCTACGATATACAATCATCTGGACAGAGTGCTATACAAATTACATAGATTGATAGATCAACTGATGGAACATGCATTGCAAATCATTGCACTGAATTCAATAAAGTAACAATTAACTGATTCTGCAATTCTTCCTCATAACCACAGATTCTGCATTTGCACTTTCTACAAACACTTGTCAACTGTTCTTAGCACCGAGGTTGGACGGCACACTCCTCTGGGAGAGGATGGGTCATGAGAGATCCCTCTGAATGAAACACCTACTGAATAGAGAAAGGGGATTCAGAGGAGGTGGAGGAGGGTCTCACCTTCAGATCCTGTAGAACCGAATGAACGAGAGCGAAGAGGACGTTGGCGCGATCTGTTATGTTGACGTAAGTCGACGTCTTGCAGAGCTTGACACAAGTCACTGCCGCCGCTTCCTGCAACTGACGACTGTGGCTGCCGTGATGAGGACTCAGAGCTCTCTTCAATTCATCTATGAACTGCTTCTATACTCAGAGACAAAAGGAAGCAAGAGCATCAGCAACGCATCACCTCTTGTCATCATAACTATCATCTTCATCATTATCATAACCATCATCATCATAACCACCATCATAAAACCATCATCATAACCATCATATTTATAAACATCATCATAACCATCATCACCATCATCTTACCAATCATCATCAAAACCATTATATATATATATATATATATATATATATATATATATATATGTGTGTGTGAAATGAGACGAAATGAAAACTGAAGCCAGACAAGCGATCTCTTCAATAATTACACTTAAATAAGTGAATAAATACAATAGACATTCATGGCATCAAAATACAAGATGTTAAGTTAATCAAGAGATTCCAGAGTCAATGTCTGACCTTCTTTAGGTGCTGCTGAGAACAGGGGGCGCCACTGTCTGCGTTGATGATCTCTTCAAGTATAGGCTGAACAACACAGACAGACAGACACAGAGTCAAAGGAGGTAAAATAGAGGACACACACGCACACCCGCATGCACACACACACACACACATTCAACCTTAAGAAAAATACAAAGAAGCCAGAACTATCAATGACTCTTAGTGTTAGTGACTTCATTTTCTTAGCCTCGGCATACAACTGTGGCAGATGGCCAGTCTTCTCCCTGCGCATCCCATCTTCTCACCGACAGCATATGCTCAATGTACTCATCACAGTGAGGCTGGATAAGGAGCAAAGCAGAAGAAATGACTACACAGACTCCTTTCCTGACATCATTCAAACCCTCAAATCTCTATGTTTACACTCACAGCTTAGAAATGCAACACATTCAGACATTTCTATTATTACAAATGGATTATTATTACTAATTATAATTATTATAACTAAATAGTAATTCACCAAAACAATGTCGTAAAGACATCAAGTAAAATAGTAATTTTTTAACTAGGTAACACTAAAGTTAACACAATATGGTTCATTGCATTTGGGTATTTCTGTGATAAGATCATTACAACTCCATTAGAAAGTGTGGAAATAGATGGATGGATGGAATGGATGAATGAGAAGGATGACTCAGTGACCTTTTTCCAAGGCCAAATCCTACCGGGCAGAGGACAAGGAGCATCATCTGCAGAGGCCAAACACCGGCCTTCTTCTTTGTGTTTTCTGATGCAAAGTTGTTGTAATGTTCAAAAAGACGATCGCAGCAATCTACAAGACAAAGAAAGAAGAATCGAGATTAATACATCGTCAGAGATACATGAGTTGAAATAGCAAAGAAAAATTGAACAAGAAGAGTCAGTCTTAAATCAAATCAGAAATCAAGCCATAATCAACAGCTGAGAATATCTAAATCGATAACATGGACAATAAATGATTAAGTTCACCACTATTGTTCAGAAGTTCATAATTGTAAGACAAGATAAGATAAGAATGCTAATCAATCAATCAATCAATACATATATATATATTGATTAATATATATATATATATATATTGATTGATAGTGTTAATGACAATAATAAAAAGAATGCTGCAATTAATTATCTCTTGCTCTCTTAATAATTATCATCCTTTGAGTCTAAACAAACAAGAAATAACAACAAGAAGTGTTTTTCAACTTAAAAACCAGAATAATAATAGAAATAATTAACAATTTATGTAAATATTATTAAAACCAGATGGAAAAAGAGTATATTAAATTACCAGCCAGTTCATCGTTTGGACGCTTCTGCAAATCAGTGAACTCTTCTGGATAATTGTCCATCCAATGCCAGATGGCCTAAAATTACACCAGCCAATCACATTACAGAACCACACCAGCCAATCACATATGATAACAGTACCAGCCAATCACATTCCAGAACCCCACCAGCAAGTCACACATGAAAACAGCACCAGCCAATCACATATGAAAACAGCACCAGCCAATCAATCACATACCCAAACAACACCAACCAATCACATGCCATCACCACATTTGGCCAATCATATTCCACAACACACAGCATTTGTCTGCATTGTGTAAGACTTCTAATCACCCCAGCAAATGGTCAAAAAGTTAGCACAACATTTCATGACTGACTTCAGGATATCTTTGCTTTCTAATTATATTAATTGTCAGATAAGAGAGCATGCCTTTAAAATGGAAAATAGGAGAAGAATTGTGGAAAACAGTTACCTTTTCCAGGTTACTAGCGAGGACCAGTTGCACAGGCTTCTTAAGAAATTTGAACTTGAGCGCAGTCTCTGCAGAACATCAAAAGCAACAGATCCTCTGCTCTATAACAACTCAACAATTGTGACTCAAACAAAACAGAGACCAATAATTTTGTACAATTTTCTATCTATACAGCACATAAAAGAAGAACATCACAATAATAATAATGATAATGATAGTGGTAATAGTAATAGTAATAATAATAATAATAATAATCCTTGTGAAGCTAGACTTCAAGAATGCCTTCAACAGTCTCTACAGAGACAGAATGCTGTCATCGACAGATGAGGTCCTGCCGGAACTGGCTCCATTGTGTCACCTAGCATAGGCGGAACCCTCAGAGCTTCGGTTTGGTCAGCATACCATTTCGTCACAGGTTGGACCTCAATAGGGAGACCCGCTTGGCCCTTTGCTCTTTTGCCTTCCATTGCAGCCAATCTTACAGAAGATGTCGTCACCATTGGTACTGGGCCACATGGATGATCTAACCCTAGGAGGAGAGGAAGCGACGGTGGCGGAAGATGTGAGAATGCTGGAACTGCGAGGAGAGGAACTAGGGCTTCGACTCAACCAAGACAAATGCGAGATCATCCATCGCCAAGACAGACTAGTTTCAGCACTATATGTCAATTTCTCCAGAAAGAGCCTGTTTGCTGGGCGCGCCATTATCCACCAGCGAGGCCTTGACGACATGTCTGGGGGCAGATGCAAGGAACTGGCCTTAGCAGTTACCAGACTAGAGTCTGTAGCCAAACACGACGCTCTGGTGCTCCTCAGATATTCGCTCAGTTCCCAGAAACTGATATATACATTAAGATGCGGCTCATGCACAGGTCACTCTTTGCTACACAAATTTGACGACCTTCTTCGAAGCGGTTTAGAGGCAGTTCTCAACATCACCCTATTGAACGACCAATGGCTTCAAGCATCATTACCAGTGAAGATGGGAGGATTAGGAATTCGTCGAGTGACCTCTCTGGCGCTTCCCGCCTTTTTGGCTTCCGCTGCGAGCACCCGACCACTGCAATCCTCCATGTTAGGCAGCACCTGGTCCGACGTTGACGGACTGCTTGAGAAGATGGAACATCTGTGGTGCACCGAGAGCCAAATGATGCGTCCGGACAATGATGCAGCACACAAGCAATCAAACTGAGACAATCCGCTACTGCAGAAGGCAGCTGCCGAGCTGAGCATTGCCCAAACCGACCCATACCATCACGCGCGATTCAAGGCAGCCACAGCACTGCATGCTGGAGACTGGCTCTTTGCCCTACCAATCACTTCATGTGGACTTCGGCTAGACGACGAAGCTGTCAGAATTGTGGTGGGTCTCCGTCTGGGGACACGCATTTGTGAGCCACACGTATGCCCATGCGGGTCACGAGTCAATGCGGAAGGAGCTCACGGGCTTTCTTGTGGTCTTGGGCCAGGGCGGTTCACCAGGCACGCAGCATTAAATGACAATCAGCCGTAGCCTCACACGCGCTGGTTTCCCAAACATTAAGGAACCCCCGGGACTCTCCAGAATGGACGGAAAACGCCCTGATGGTCTGACGCTGATCCCTTGGCGAAAAGGACGGAACAGGATGGAAGAGGACCTGATATGGGATGCGACAGTGATTGACACCGTGGCTCCATCATATCTCCAAGCGCTGTCATCTTCGGTGGGGGCTGCAGTGGAGGTGGCTACCACCAGGAAGACCATCAAGTACAGCCAGCTCGCTGTCAGCTATCTCTTCATTCCATTGGCCTTTGAGACCATGGGCCCAGTCAACAACAAAGGAATAGACTTCATCAAAGACTTGGGTCGCCTTCTGACACATGTCACCAGAGACCCTAGAGAGACAAGCTACTTGTTCCAACGATTGTCAGTTTGCATCCAGCGCTTCAACACAGTTGCCTTCAGAGGCTCTTTTGTGCAGCTGTAGTTTAACCAAACAATAGTAATAATAATAATAATAATACTACTAATAATAATAATAATAGTAATAATAATAATAATAATAATAAAAATAATAATAATAATAATAATAATAGTAATAACAATAATAATAATAATAAAAATAATAATAATAATAATAATAATAGATGGTTTGATACAAATAATAATAGCTATGGATTAAGATATATATGAGGTGACAAAGAGTAAGGAGACAATAGAGAGAAATATAGGGAGTAGATGGAGGGGAAGAGAGGGAGCAAGCTATTAATAAAATGATGAAGAAAGGGAAAAACCTATGAGAGAATCATAAGAAACGAAGAGAAGCCACAGATGTGTGCAGTGAGAGAGAGAGAGTTCATCTGAAAGGTCAACCACTGACCATTGAGGAGTTTGATGAGACGCGAACAGTCGACGTTTATATGTTGTATGAGCTCCAGGTCTGTGAAGTCCGATGTATCCTCACCGGAATTAGACAGAGCAGCCAATCTAGAAATAGAAACCATGGCTATAATCAAATCATCAGAGACCAATTCTAATCATATTTTAACCACAATCATCATCTGACTAATCTCAACCAGAGGTGCATAAAAACCAAGATGTTTCAAAATCAAAAGTTGCTTTTCTGCCTTTTGTTTTTTAGTTTTCCTTTGGATTCTGTCACAACAATTTTGTTACAAAAAGCATCCAACACAGCATGAAAAAGAGCTCCCAACTCGTTTTAATAATTAATTTAGCTTGATTTCAGACTGAATAATACACAATTAGTAATATACTAGTAATATTATAAATTGAAAAAAGAAATGTTTATAAAACCAAAAATTTTGTATTTTTCATTTTTTTTAAAAAGACCAAAAAACCAAATAACCAAAAAACCAACATGTTTGCAATCCTGATCTCAAATGATATCATTAGCATACAACCCTCGCAACCTACAAAGAGACGTCGTCTGACCCTTGGAGGAAAATCAGGTGAAAATCGAATCTATGCAGCTAAACCATCTGGGATTAGCAGAGCGACCCACAGCTGACCCACGCAGCCACGTAGAGCCAATCATAAATAGTTCACAGATGGTATCATGTAATTGTCACTAGCAGCTTCTATAGCACCAGAATCTAACGCACATCAACTGATGGTCAGTCAAATCGTCCGATACCCAGATGCCAGGAAACCTGAACACACACTACACATCAGAAATCAAACTCCAAAGGCCTCATAAATATATGCAAATTATATCACAAATATATGCAAATTATATCACAAAGATATGCAAGTTATTGCCCAAATATTATATGCAAATTAATGCATACATGTAAACTTTTCATAGTACAGACACTTTTAATGTCTATTACCAGTGAATGGTTGGCATGGGTGATTTCAAACAATAGCCAAAAGGAAAGAAGCCTTTCAACAATACACAGCATGTTAATCAGCTGGGATAAAAATTTGAATCATAATCCAACCAAACCTTCTGTCTGTCTGTCTGTCTGTTTGTTTGTTTGTCTCCATCTCCATATCTCTTTTCCCCTCCCCTATCTCTTTCTCCAAGCCCACTTTCATCCATTCAAATTCATCCAAACAGCCTCAGCCCCCACCACACTCATCCTCCACACTCATCCTCCACACTCATCCTCCACACTCATCCTCCACACTCATCCTCCACACTCATCCTCCACACTCATCCTCCACACTCATCCTCCATCCTCATCTTCCATCCTCATCCTCCATCCTCCTCATCTTCATCTTCCATCCTCATCCTCCATCCTCCTCATCCTCCTCATCCTCATCTTCCATCCTCATCTTCCATCCTCATCTTCCATCCTCATCCTCCATCCTCATCTTCCATCCTCATCCTCCATCCTCATCTTCCATCCTCATCCTCCATCCTCCTCATCTTCCATCCTCATCCTCCATCCTCCTCATCTTCCATCCTCATCCTCCATCCTCCATCCTCCTCATCCTCCTCCATTGTTTGAAATGACAAGAGTGAAAGTCATAAGAGAGTTGAGGAGTGTCTCCTCGTCTTACCTTGCTGAGATGCGGTTGAAGACAGCTGTGAAGTTGTTTAGGCTGAGAGCAAAGAGAACCTTGGAGGCCAAATGTTTCAGCTGAATAACCAGAGGATAATCGTTCTGAAGGTTCAGAAACTAAGACCAAAGATCACACAACACAAAACGCAATCAATCCACGTAATACAATTAATCACTATCTTTAGAACTCAAGTATTTCCAGAGAAGAAATATGGACAATTTTATGTAATTCCATGAAAAGCCATCTCTCTGTCTGTCTCTGTCTGTCTGTGTCTCTGTTTATGTCTCTCTCGGTCACTCACTCTGCCTATGCGTGTCTCACTGTGTCCTTCTGTGTGTGTGTGTGTGTGTGTGTGTGTCTGTCTATCTCTATGTATCAGTGTATGTCTGTAGGTGTCTCTCTAACTCTGCTGATATGCAATCGAAATGCACCCGTCATTAGAAAAGTCAATTTCAATAGTTTAATAATCACTTGCCAATCATCTTATTTACAAAACAGTTCTCTGCCTACAATGAAACTGAGCCAACTTCTTAGATAATTATTCCCACATATTCCAACATCAATTTTTCTCTTCCACTCTTTCTGTGGGCCTTCAAGGACCCTGCAGAATCACCCTCTCCTCCAGTCAGATCTATCTTCGACCTTTACCAAACCCTCGTCTCAACATTCAACCGAGGAGATAGGATGACATCATTGGTCGAACCCTACCTTACATAGTTCTGGTAGAAGCAATCGAACGTACATTGCCTCATCCAATCGAGTCGTATCCTTTGGTTGCTGTCAACACGCACACACACAAAGTTATCACACACACAATCTCTCATGCTCCTAACTCATCCATTCTGAGCATATCTATATAGCACCTAGTCAAGAGGACAGTTAAAATGTTAAAATTACATTCAATGACTAATACCGATAACTCTCAATATAGAGATACGCCCAGAGACATTGGAGTTGAGGTTAGGATGATCGTCTGAGGTTAGTCATATGTGATGCGTTTTTTGGAAAAGGGACCATAAGTCCCTCCATAGTTACTGAGAAAACTGACATCAAAGTGAGCAAAGGCGAATTGGGTCAAAAGGAATTCTAAGCGATTTCCTACGCATTGCTGTGGCTGGTAAACAGTAATTAATGATAATTTTTTTAAATATTACTTTGTGTTCATAAAACTTTAATTGTGACTTATTTTCCTAAGCCTACCTAACACAGTAAAAGCTTCAACTCCATAACTTCTAATTAATATGGATACAGTATGCGTGGAAACTTCAAACTGAAATATCCGAAATCTGTCATTTGCTGTTCTGTTCTCAACAATTATTTCAAAATACATTGGATAATGATATCAATTTCATTTTTCAGCATTTTAATCAGACATTATTCAGGATTATGGAACAGCACTCAAGTCCATTTGAGACTTACATGTATGGTACCTTTTCTCAAAACGCATCACATATGTTGAGAGAAAGTGAGAAAGAGAAAGTGAGAGAGAGAAATAAGTGTGAGAGAGAAAGTGAGAGAGAGAAAAAAGTGAGAGAGAGAAAGTGAGAGAGAAAAAAGTGAGAGAGAGAGAATGTGAGAGAGACAAAAAAGTGAGAGAGAGAAAGTGAGAGAGAGAAAGTGAGAGAGAGAAAAAAGTGAGAGAGAGAGAGAGTGAGAGAAAGAAAAAAGTGAGAGAGAGAAAGTGAGAGAGCTGTCCAGTGTGACATCCAAGTCATATACACTAATAGAGAAAGTGAACTGGGAGAAGTCTTCAGCAAGAAGCAAAAGATCGAGTTTCTGAAGTCATTGGGCAGAGATGGGATGAGTTTTGGAAAAATTAGATATGGTGCTACAGCAGCTACATAGATCTTCAATAATGATTAGAGCTAATCATAAGTAAGAGCCTCCTATGGGAAGTTTCAGACTCAGGTGAGACATGATTTAAGTACAAAGCCATGACTTAAGAACAATGTCATGATTTAAGAACAATGCCAAACGTTTAGGTGAAATGATGATGCAAGTGTATGAATGGAATTCATACACTGTTTAGAACTTTCTCCAACGTATCAAGAATGATGAGCTGGGATTCATAGAAGTTCCTCTCAGCCTCCGGACCAACGATTCTCTGAACATTCAAACAATAAATCAACAACCGATCAAAAACAATATTCAGCACCAACTCTATCAACTTCATATCATCATTAGTGACAAGTCATCATCATCATCGTCATATAGTAGTAAGGTGAACCGCACTGCAACACTCGCGAGAATAAGGTTTTGAGAAAAACAAAAGAAGACGAGAGACTGCTAGATAGAATTGTAGAGCAAACAGAACGTTTAAACGCGTTCCAGAGAGAGGGACCAAGTGAAAGAAAAGATCGAGACTGAGCCATAGCAGTTCTATAGTACGAGGAACCAAGAGGTTAAGTCCATTGGACGAACGAAGTGGACGGAGGGAAGAAAATGAAAGAGACAGAAGTATTATGTCAACCAGATATTTTGAATCAAGAAAACCAATGTGAAGAGAATTGCAGTAGTCAATACGGAGATTAATCAAAAGTAACTTCTCCATAATTGCTTGACTTAGAAAATCAGTTGAGATTCCTCATCACCAACTCCCAACACAAACCAATTGTTGATCAGTCCATAATAATAATGATAATAATTAATTGATAATTAACGAACTGACCATGGAGTCCACTGACTGCAGGGTTTTCGTTAAACCATTGATGACTAGTGAGAACTTGTGACGACTGACGTTAATTAGACAATCCTTATTCTGCTCAACGTTCTGTATGGACTGCGTCGTGTGTAAACCCGTCCGAATGGGCAGCTGAAACAAACGTTCAGAAAATGGGTATATAGATGACAACGTAAAGTGATGACGTCACTGCATCTAGTGTAGCCATAATCTATATGATTATCAATATTAATTAATTAATTAGCTCCTTATATAGCACAAAGAACATCAAAGCCAAACTATAATGAGGTCAATGTCATCCAGAAGAGGCAGCAAGAAAGTCAATTTGGTGAATAATCAATGTAATGGGCACCTTGCATGGCTGTCAACAGTCTAGATTGAACTCTTTTAATCACTTGTCATCATTTGTTCATTATAATGTTTGAAATAATTCAGCAGTTCATCAGTTTGAAATTAAATGAAAAATATTATTAATAATTAATAATCCAAACCAGTTAAGTTTGACTTCAGTGTGAACTGGCACAAGGTACAATCATCACAGTGACATTCTACTCATTTACAGACACTCACAGCACTAGGCTATCTATTGGGGAAGGGTGATGGAATGATCAGGAACTTCTTAGGGGTTGCAACAATCTTGTATGACAAATCATCCATTGATTAACATAATAACATCAGAAATAGGCAATTAATGGGAGCACAGATGAGGAGACAAGAGAAGAGTTGGAGGCAAAAACCTCAGCACTGGAACTGTAGAACTTCTTTAGTAAATGCCCGAGACCACTAAGCTGCTTGCCCTTCATCCCTCCTCCCTTCCTCCCTCCCGCCGTCTCTGCCATTTAACTCAGACTGAAAACCAAACATTTCAAGCCATTTCAACTTGGGTCTGCTCCCAAGAACAACATCACAGTTTCCACTGTAGCACCATGACGTCTCTATTCACCCACCAAATCCTGGCCTGGCACCAAAACCGATTTCTGAGTTGATATAGCTCCGTATTTAAGACGTTCTTCCTTAAGCGACTTCTGCTTAATAATCTCGAAGATCTGCATCTACCTTAGATTGCACACCATTTAACGTAACAGTACAAGGTACAACACTGTCCTCTGTTTGTCCAATTTAATGGTCAGTCAGCCTATTCGCAATTAACGACCGCAATTAGTACGTTGGTGATATATTACCCCCACCGGTCCCTACTCCTAGTCGCGCTAATTATCAAAGTGTCCTTTGATCAACGTGTTAGGTTAAATTCTCCCGCGGGTAATCCAACAGCTCGTTTCGTAGCCCTAGATTGGCCCATTTACCCCACGGGAGTAATTAAATCTTCAAGACAAGAAGTCCTTGCCGGGAACATTTACGATTACCCCTTGATATCACGACCGAATTTTTATGAATGGATTTCAATCCTGCATATGAGTCAACATATTACACGCGCAACAAAGGACATAATAGCCGCGCAAAAGCGACAGACCTGCGAGTCGAATCGCGTGATCAGCGACTGCACCCATCCGCCCGGCTTCTGCGTCGCCATTGCCGGAAATTCAGGCGAATATCCCGACGGATCTTTCGCAAGATCGAGAGACCCCTTCGACCCAACATCCGACCGCCATCTTCTCAGTCCGCGTTCAGGGCTGACACGCATGCGCGCATCTCATTATCACCGGTCGCAGGCATCGGCTCATTTGCATCTCATTATTACAGCTATTTTTAGCAGAATGACATAATGTTCCTCCCACGTAAAATTCAACGGTAGTGTGCGCGCGAGGCGAACGTGAAGAGGGAGGAGAGGGTGTGCAGTGTATCGATTTCTGGTGATTGCAGCCGACAGTCTATCGTCAGACGAAAGGTGCTGCCCACTCACTAACCCTGACCGCCTTCCGTCATTCATGGCTTCGTGGCATGACAGATGGGAACACCCACGCCTCCTCCTCAACACCCCCTCCACCGCTCTTCGTTTTTGTGCGGACCACCCACACGCGATCCGTGTCAATGTCCGTGTGTCTGTTGTTCTGACCACCCACACGCTGTCTGCCTCTCTAGCGATACGCGAACAAGAAATGAAAGCAACATGACCTCCTGATGTTAATGAGCCTCAGGTCATTGAGCGAATTGAGGTCAACGTGTTTCAAACTATGTACAGAACTACTTTATTTACAAAATTAACATTTCTTCAATTTACTTACTTGCGGCAGTGATGAATGCGTCCCGGCCATCACTCTATGTCAGAGTCAGAACTATAATTCTCTGCTGAAGAAAACTATAACTCTGACTATAGTCAGAACTATAATTCTCTGCTGAAGAAGATTTAAAAACCTAGCCTTTAAACTTATTAAACCTACTTTTTAGGTTTAAAAACCCTAAAAATCTTCAAAAATAAAATATTTACGTTTTCTGTTTGATCATGCTCATAAATTTTGTACTTTTAGCTCATTAGAACGTGCCATATTTTGCACTTTGCAATGAATACGACTACAAACAATGTGTATAAGGAAGACCGATGTGCGTGTACGTGTCTGAGCTGATAATTCTTCGTGAAGGCTTACACTTCCACAGGGTCCTAATTGTGTTTGGTGTGCGACCATGCGTACGTTAAAAACCTGAAAATCCTAAAACATTTTTTAACCTAATTTTTCCCCAGCCCTCCTGCTGCCCGATCACTCCAATTCAGTGCCATATGATTAACCAAAATGAGGTAGACATTTAAAAAAATTATGTCGATGCAAACTAATTTATCACAACAAAGTTAGTAAGATTTAATTGTGACGCACCCTCCCCCCCCCCCCAATTTCCTAATTATAAACAGGCTGTCGAGCATGCCCATGTGCACTGATCAGTAATCACTATGGGCTAGTAAGGGGCAGCATAATACTCATGACGTATTTCCAAATCTACGCTTTTTATTGCAAATTCTTCTAACAATTTCTGTTTAAAAATTTAGCAAATCGAGGCTAATTTTGTCGTATTTGCGTACGTGCTTCAATGGCACAAGTTGGTCTCTGCGATTTTGCTCTTCGCTTAGCATCGAACGAGAAACATTGGAGAAAGCAAAATTTGATAACCTAATTGACCAATTTCCGACAGTTAAGAAAAATTAAGAAATTCCGGAATTTTTCAAGCACAAATTCCGGAATTTCGGAAGTGAAATTACGAGTTTAAATAACAGTTATTATCATTATTATTATCGTAATTCATGGAACACATGTGGCAGAACTTTATTTTATTTACATAATTATGATATATATTAATATGATACAGCGTAGTAGGCCCTATATTTCAAATGAGGTTTGACTTTGAATAATTGCGCTATTACGTTTATGAACTATGCGCAAAAGACTCTATCTCGTGTTTTTCTATATTTCGTCCCGTTATTCCGGGAACGCTGGATAGGCCTAAAGCCCTCAGAATGACTACAAAGTTTGTAGAGAGTTCACTCTACAAAGATACAAGCGCCACGACAGAAAGGCTATTGATGTCTGTTGGCATTATTTTATGATTGAACACCTAGGCTATAGCAAGTAAACTGTGTTGAAGCTGGTCACGCGTGTTCTGCTGCTGGCAGCGTGGTTAAACCTATCTGCTCCATTTGCAGACTCGATCTGTGA
Source organism: Bimastos eiseni (assembly GCA_959347315.1). Taxonomy (NCBI): domain Eukaryota; kingdom Metazoa; phylum Annelida; class Clitellata; order Crassiclitellata; family Lumbricidae; genus Bimastos; species Bimastos eiseni. The sequence goes on along the minus strand of OY365812.1, from coordinate 343,265 downwards.
TGAATTCACTGTAGGCCTACGTGCAGCCTTCCAGCGTTCATATTTTCAGAAACATGCCTGATGCATTATGGATTCATTAACACAGTGGATTATATAGGCCCACCTCTGTTCTTTAACTTTTTATCTATTTCTTTGACCATTGTCACTGAATATCGATTTTGTTATACCTTCGACGCTACTTCCATGTGTAGTTTGGTGTTAGGCCTGTAAGCTACTAGTTAAAACGATATAAAATTAGTGGGCCTATTTTAATTAGTTGGAAAATGTTGGAAATCGACAGTAATGAGTCGGTAAATACATTCACAACGAGAATTCCGGAAAAATTCCGGAATTTTACCGAAAAATCCCGAAATTCCGGAAAATTGATTATAGTCCTGAATTGCGATCTCTAGCAGAGAGGGTCATGACAGGTACAATTAAGCCTACTATTTATTATGAGCTACAAATTTGAATCTATAAAGAATCCTGGAGATACAATTTCTATCGTCTTTTACTGGGAGAGTAAACTGGTGTAGTCTAGGGCGTAGTTTATGGCTTCTCTGGACGACTGGCGGGAAGAGGCGTCGGAGGACATGCGCCTCAGTCGCCATCACAGCTCGTAGGAGGGGCTGGTCAGCCGTCTCATTCAAAATAGACATTGTAAATCATGCATTAATTAAACAAGGTAAAAAGCTCTGGTAGAATCATTACATTTAAAAAAATGTTTGATAATAATAAATTTAAACAATCCAAACGTTATGCTTCTCCATTCTCCCGCAAAGAAAGAAACTGTTCCTTAATGGAATAATAGGGAGAGCTTGGACCTCATCATCATCATGTTCAATGGATATTCCATTCCAGCTCTTCTTCGTTTATCCAATCTACACTCTCTCCATTTTCTTTGTTTGCCATTACAACCAATTAGTTCACGTTGCGTTTTAGCCAAATAATTTATTCGTGCCGTGTGTGTTACAGAATGAGTGCCTCACTTCCAAAACTTGACACCCAGTGTAGGCCTAAAAGCAAACAATTCAAAAGTGTTGAATGCAATAGGCCTAATCATAATCATTGTTGTTTAATTGCGGTAAACAATTTTCAATTTAGGCCTAATTGAGTAAAAATTAGTAAAATTACGAATTTTGATGTTTGATGTGATATCACATTTCTTAGATATGTTCCACTCATCACACATGGTCACAAAAAATGTGTGACAACCCTCTCCTAGGCACGTGACGTCATATATGGACGGCCCCCAAAGGGGCGCCAATTCTGTAGTTTGTCCTCGGGTGCAAATAACCTAGCTACGCCTCTGCTACCTAGGGTAGTCTACCTAGGGTATGGGGCGAAATTACCCGATAGATGTTCACCCGTCTGTTACCCTCACATCCAGAGGTGGGAACAGGCAACGCACAAACTATTGTGGCATAGACAGAGGGGAGATAGAGAGAAAGACAGACAGAAAAAGAGAGACAGACAGACAGACAGACAGACAGAGACAGAGAAAGAGAGAAACCTTTAGATTACAACTAAATGTAAAATGCTACTTTTCCTACACTGTGAGCTCTGATGAATTTATCATTATTTAATCAGAACCTAGCTTCCATAGCTTGTTGGCAGATTTGAAAATTGGATGATAATAAAATGGACCAAAGTGAGACAAATGAGTGATTTTGATAATTAAAATGCGATAAGTCTTTTAACAAGAGCAATAACCCGTAACAATTGTCAACATGCATTACCTTTGTCACATTTAGATAAAAACTTTATCGTTATATCCGTTGCACTATCGAACCACAGATAATCTTCTTCCGACACCTAATTAAAATTAACTAAAATTTTAGCTAAAATACTTCATACAATGTATTACAATTGAAACTAAATAAAACTTTATAGCTACGGTTAAAACTCTAATTCCAAAACTATTTAAATACATAAATGATAGTTTATGCAGAGATATTTCAAATTCAAGCTTCAGATAATTAAGTTAGCAGATGATATCAAGACAGAGGAGGATTTGGCTGGAGATTCATCCGCTTGACTTTCTTTCAATCCCCTCTGCCAATTATCTGATGATGTTGGAGGGCCTGGCACTCTAAATTACCTCACAGATTAAGCACAAGTCTGCAACATATTAACAATATCTGATTTTGACCTGCAGTGTTCGATTAACCTCTGACCCCATTCAGCTCTTATTCAACAACTAAAAGACAGGACAATCATGTAATCAATAAGTTATTCAATCGATCAGATGTAGTTTAATATCTGCACTACATCCTGTCAAATAGGAAGAAGGAAGGGGAGTGACGACGGTCACTTCCAGAATTCATCTCTCCTATTCCGAGCTCTTTCCAGGACTTCAGAAGCAAGGGAACAGCTTGATGCAAGGGATCTTGCGGACGACACGGACATTAAATCATCCTCCTGGATCTGAATGGATTTGTCCTCTGTAACAGGAATAAAACAAATGGATGTAATGTAATCTGTGCACCTGGACATTTATGTAGTGACAGTTAGATGACCACTAACAGCAATGTAAAGTTTCTCTTAACAATATTTGTCTTTCATTACATGAGATCTCAGAGAGAGAAGTGATTAAGATCAATTTTACATCACAGAACCAGGAAAAGCAACTGAATTTTAATCTGATATTTGTAAAATGCAAGAAAAAACGCATCAAATGCAAAGAAGAACAGTTATTTTGTCATATTTGTCAGAAATATAAAAGTGAAAAAACATCACTATAATAGTAAGGAATCAGAAAAAGCACAAGAATAAAGAAGAGATTTTGCCTACAATTCATTTAAAATATAATGAAATTAAAAGACACAAATCTAGAAATAGTATTCATGCATCAAACAGATTCACCAAAAGACCTAGTCATGTGATTGCACAACAACCAATCAACAACGCAGGTCAAAAGGGTCGATATTTAAATACCCTGAAACAATAAATTGATTATTGTATCAACTGCTAATCACTGGACATTGGCCTCCTCCCCCATCAAAAGATCAAAGACTTGAACTACAATTAACACACAACATCTTTTGTGTCTTTCCATTTGTCGAGATTCAGTCAAGACCGATCCATTGAATGGAGGTCACGTGATGAGGTCATGTGACGTGTGATAAGGTCATGTGATGATGTCATGTGATGTGTGATATGTGATGAGGTCATGTGATGAGGTCATGTGATGAGTTCATGTGGTCTGTAATGAGGTCATGGGATGTGCGATATGTGATGAGGTCAATGAGTGGTGCTATACATATGAGAACCCATTGAATGGATCCCTAAAGAGAGTCTGACTCCATGCACTGACCAAACTCCATGGCTGCTCGTGATGGACCATGTGATCCTGTCTTATAGTGATCCTCATCATGATGATGATGATGCTGATGATGATGATGATGGTCTGCTCCCTCATGACCGTTGGAATTGACGAGCAAGTGAGTGTCTCGCGTTGGTAGACCATGTGACTTCATCGTAGTCATCTCAGACGGATGACTTACGGATGACACGCTCTAATCAGTTGACAGAAAAAACAGAACATAAGTGTACAGAGTCTACCTAATCCTCCTATATTTATGCTCTACTAACTCCATACATCCATCCTTCCATCCTTCCATCCTTCCATCCTTCCATCCATCCATCCATCCATCCATCCATCCATCCATCCATCCATCCATCCATCCATCCATCCATCCATCCATCCATCCATCCATCCATCCATCCATCCATCCATCCATCCATCCATCCATCCATCCATCCATCCATCCATCCATCCATCCATCCATCCATCCATCCATCCATCCATCCATCCATCCATCCATCCATCCATCCATCCATCCATCCATCCATCCATCCATCCATCCTTGTTGTTTGCCATCATCGATTACACGTCTTTCTTGCATTCCATGCGTCTGCTCCTAAGGAATGGAACAGACTTCCACTCTCTCCTCATAGCTCAAAGTCACTTCATTCCTTCAGAAAACGGTTTAAAATTCCGTCCTTGGCTTTCAAGGAAATTAAAATTTAATTGCATCTTCTCCTGGCGACTGACTATCTGCGCCTCATATTCACATTTTGATGTCACCTTGTGCATGTTACAAATTTAATCAATAACAATAATAATAATGTAAAATTGCTCAGCCTTGAAAAATTTCTAAACGAATTGATCCAGTCAGATGAGCACCCCATTTAAAGACCCCATCTCCTAAATCAGCCATCTCCGATATGTAAACCGGCAACCTCACGCACACAGTAGCATGAGACGTATGCTTCCAATGGCAAGTAGAGTTAGGGTTAGGGTTAGGGTTAGTTATAAGTTACAAAATCATTATCTGTTGAAACCTATCGGGTCTGAAACAGAAAAAGAAACAAGGAATATCGAGGGGCAGCTAAGGCCGTAGAAATAAAAGAATTAGAATGGAAAAAAAAATGTAAGAGAAAATAGTCTAAAGAGAAATATTCTACACTTACGAATGCTTCGTCTTCCTTACCTTGAGTTGACTCCTTTTCGACTCTTCCACTGCCTTTGTCTTTGATTGGCTCACCCGACCTTTGACCTTTGTGACCTTCAACCCATGACCATAGCCACTCGACTCTGACCCTGGACTGCTGTCTACATAGACAGCACAGAGAGAGAAACAAGGCTGAATGGATGCAGCATTCAAAGGCAATCGAATGATTGTTTATAATAAGAATCTTTCTTATATAGAAAGGTCAGAGTTCAAACTCTGCTTCAACACATGTCTAAAGGGATGAACTGAGTCTCAATTACCTGCCAAAAACCAAGTACTACGAATGAGTAGTACCGAATCGGAGTACCAAGTAAGTATCGAATATATTCAAAAATCTCATTCTCTTAATATTTAATTTGGCTGTTTGCACAATTTTTATGAATTATTGGTTGTACCTCAGTTTAGACTAGGAAGAAGTAACCATTAAGTACTACCAGTAACAGTATTTGTGCTTTTTATTTTAGTGATACTCAGACCCATTGCCTGCCCGTGTCCAAGCAGTGTCCGTGGGAAGGAGAGATGGTTCTGGAGAGGACTGATCACCTGCCCTTCTCAGCCCCTCCTCATATGCCAAGGAGGCAATGGACAATGAAGTAGGGTTATTGTTTTCCTTCTTTCCCTTCTTCTCCCCTTTACACCCATGACTGCATTCAGGAAAGTCCAGATATACAAGAGACATGGATAAGACAATCTATACAAATGCTGTTCAAGAACTGAAGAAAGACAAACTGACCATCAACAACTGAAGCAACTCTTCTGCTACTTACCTTCGTAAGGATCGGAAATGTAGTCACGAGAGGAATCCTCCATGTCGCCATAGTTGGCCTTAAACTCCCTCGTAGAAACGACCCCGCCCTGGCCCTGGTGGCCCTGAGGGGACGTTTGGGCCAAGTGGGGTCTCTTCCGTTGCTGCTGTTGCTGCAAGGGAGCAGAACGAGCCTTTTCCGCTGGATACGCATTCTCCTTCTCTGCTTCCGAATAACTGCTTCCAGTCGGAGTAATACTTTCAGACCTATGTGTATGCGGTAGATTAAGAATGAATTAACCACAGATCAATAACCACTTTCTCAGTGCCTGTATCTATGTCTCAATACGTATTGATATTGTGAGGGGCCATAGAGTAATCGATAACACACTGGGGCGCAAAGTGACGAACCAAGTTCAGTTCCCCTATCCCACCGCAAGATCGACTAGTCTGCATTTCACTAGGCAGCAGCGTTGGTTAAATTAGATGTATAATGTAAATGTCGCCTTGTATGGCAGTCAACAGTTAAATTCAACTCCTTTAACAACTTGTCATCATTCATTATACTATGTAATCATAATGCAGTTAGTCAGTTTGAAAGTTAACCAAAATTATTAGAATCATTATTATTACTTAATTAATTAAATTATGTGATTTAACTACATCAGATGCAAATGACAGTTCATTTTCTACCTCATTAAAGAAGATTGTTCAGCTGCTAAGAATGGCGTTGATTTTGTTCCGGACTTTTGCTTTGTTCTTTCGACTGATGCATTTGCAACAACGGACGCATTTGGATGCAACAATCTACAAAGAAAGACAACAAAGAAATTAAATCACAAACAGAATCAATTCAAATTTAGAATAAGAAGCCACGAGAAAACTCACATAACTCCTACTTCTCCTACCCTTATTCTTTCCCTCCTTCTCCTCTTCCTTCTTTTCCCTCCTTCTCCTCTTCCTTCTTTTCCCTCCTTCTCCTCTTCCTTCTTTTTCCTCCTTCTCCTCTTCCTTCTTTTCCCTCCTTCTCCTCTTTCTTCTTTTCCCTCCTTCTCCTCTTCCTTCTTTTCCCTCCTTCTCCTCTTCCTTCTTTTCCCTCCTTCTCCTCTTTCTTCTTTTCCCTTCCTCTTTTAATCACAAATTCATCTTCTGGAATCAATAAAAACATGTTCAACTAGATTGAACAATCCTGAAGCCTTTATTAAATTGCTTTATTTATTCGGATATATTCCAACCTAAGTATTGTTCACCTGTGCTGGTCATCTGTCAATTGAAAGCTATTAAGTAATTAATTAATAATAATAATAATTGATAAACTGTTTGAAATGCAATTCTAAGTGAATGACGCTGAGACTCTTCACCTCTTTGGATCATCCAAAGATAGAACGCTCCCAACGCTCAGCGTATCCCACAGTTCCGCATTCTTTGCATACAGTTGAGCAAGATGTTCACGCGAGAAGTGCGTTCCCTGCGCTCGCTTCCTGTACTCGTCTGCAAAGCGTCGTAACTCCAGAACCTCTGCATACCAAGCGGCAGATGATGGAGGAGCCGTTGATGGTCTCGGAGGATGCTGCTGCTTCTCTGGCTCCGTATCTTCCTACAGATGATGTTCAATTACACAGAATGCATTGAAAAAGAGCCTCAAAAGCAGATACTCATCAGCTGGATTGATAACTACAATGCTTCCTCATCCAACTTCCATTTCAGCAAGAATTATTTTAGTCAATTCAACTTCCAGTTAAGCAAGAATTCTTTTCAACAATCTAATTTCTATTCAGCAAGCAATATTTTCATCTATATTTTATCTATTTAGCAAGAATTGCTGTCATGCAAGCATTATTATCATCAATGCAAGTTTTACTTTACCATATACAGTGGGTGAACCAATTGTTATAGAACCATTTGATTTGACAAAGACCCAAACAACCATCCTAAGCATGGACTCTCTTTCCAATAAACACACAGTCATAGACACAGACAGACAGGTACATGATACAGACTGAAGCAGCCATCAGACCCTGGCATGGAGTTTCTTCCACGCTCCTTCGTTGTAAAGATAATTCCACGGCGCAACATAGTTCCGTGAATACTCCGAACAATATTTCTTCTTCGGTTGAGCGCCTTGCGTTGCCACTCCATCCTCGCTCTCTGGATGTTTTAGTGTCACCATTGAGTCAGTTGCAGCAGTCGAGACGACGACGACATTCCTCGACTTAGGCTGAGTCGACTCTTCTAACAGAAAAGGATTTACAAAAATAAAAAGACTTAAATTAAATTTCAAAGATTTTAACAATCATTAAAACAACTTTATTGTGCTACAAGGCAGTCTATTGTTATCCCAATGATGGATCGTCCACTGATAACATCCCGCACATTGTGATTCATCCAATTGCGGATGAAGGAAGTGAGAAGCTGTCCTACATAGTAACACAATGCCATAGACGACCTGTAGTCCATCTAATAATACTAAGAAAATAAAAATCTAAGAACAAAATTAAGAAGTTATTCACCAGAAAAGAAGAAATCCAAATGGATTACAGTCACCACAAAAAGCCTCTCTCTCTCTCCTTCTTCTGCTCAATCAATTCTCAAATATTCATACAAATATATATCAAAGAATTAACTAGATTAAAATTTCTTTGGATATATAAAAGATAACTGCATTTTATAAATGTGGTTATTCAGCTGTTGAATATTCATTTTATTTACTTATTAATTAATCGTTATTTATCCATTTTCTTATGTATTCACATATTTATTGATTGTTAATTCATTATTTACCGATTTAATAATAATTATGTGTACACACCTTTCAGGCTCTTGCTTCTTCGCAACTGAAATTAGAAACCAGATGGAAAAGGTCAACATGAGAAGTCCCCTAAGAAACCAAGGTTGCCATCCGAATGAACGAGAGACAACACTGATGATCATGAGATGACAACCAATGGCAACTGATGATAACCAATGACAACCACTAACAACTAATGACAACCAATGGCAACCAATGACAACCGATGACAAGTGATGACCACCTGATAGCGGTGATGATACACTAATTAAACTGGTCTGCAATCCCATTAAATGCTTAGACTATACAATCTATAATTGTGTCATGACACTGTAGGTCATCAAGAGAGACAACAATAAAAAAATAAATAGTCTATCTATATAATTACCTAAATCGTCTGTCTGTGTGCCTGTCTGATTCAATGCGCTTGATTGGACAGAAGCGTCGTAAGCAAATAAAGTTGACCCAAATATAGTCTGTCCGCAGCACCAGGTGCAGTAACATTTGTCGAGTTTTTCCGTAAATCTTCTGCAAACCTTACTGCACCAAGTGCTCTTTTTTGTTGCAAGAGTCTATCACCGGGCATAAGTAAACAAATGTCCATTTGAATTTCCAAAAAACATTTATTTGCGTATATATCAGTATATTTGCAGTTATCAAAACTAAATACAATGTGCAATGTAAGTATATTTGCAGTTATTAAAATAAAATGGAATCTGAATGGTCAATGCTTATTTTTGGCTTATTTGTGTGTATTGACCGCGGCCAACTTGCAGTAGACCTATGTTTAGGTGATGCACAATTCGCCTTTACAGTTTCGTTAAATTAATGTGTATTTTAGCTCTGCGTTCCAGTGTCTTAACCACTACTCTAGCAACGTTAATAACAACGTTAAAATTAAATATCACCCGTGATTTTTCACGGGTTAACAGCTAGTAATAATAATAATAATAGATAATAAAAATAAATAATAATAATAACAACAACAATAAAAAATAATAACGAAGAGACATTTTAAAAAATGCTGATCAATTGGATTGAATGATAGACTGAATGTAAAACTGAATGAATGAGAGAGAATACATCTAATATGTTTCTGTCTTAAAACTCATCTGTATTGTGGCTAAGTCAAGTCAGTTGGGGAAGAAAGACAGCCGGTAATTGTGAACCTTTGGTTTCTTCGGTTGATCTGTGGGGTGTGTGTTATGAGGAGGAGTATGAGGAAGCGGGTCGTTCTTCCTGTTGCGTGTTTCGTCCACTGTTGGAGTCCATGCCTTGAACTGAGCCTTGTACTCGCTGTCCTCTGCCATACTGCTCGAACGGAACAGCGTCAGGTCCGGATGACTCTTATAGACGACCTAAAACAAATGAAGAACTGTAAGATTCGATCTATGATTATTATCGCCATTGCCATTTTTTTCAAACCCCAAAAAACCTCAGATCCATCAGGAATTAAAAATTAATGATCTGGAGTAAACAAAAGACCATTCTGGGTTGAATAGGAGATGATGTCAAGGTATGGCTGAACAAGAGTCTTTGAAGGCATCAAAGCATCAGATTATTGTCATCATCATCATCATTATTTAGGGCATAACCGGAAATCGCCTCGGACATTCGCCTTGGCCGAATATTGGACTATTCAGAAGTATTCGCCTTGGCAAATATTACACCCGCAAATAGCTAAAAATATTTTTGGTAAAATAATATTTTTTCATCAAATAAATTTAAGACTAAAGGACTTAATTATAAGTTATTGATTAATTAAACAAAAACTTAACATTTCAATAAATTTTCTTTAAAATAATTATGTAAATTTATATATTTTTATTTCTGTTGGTTGCATTCCCCCAGGTGACAACCAAATCAGTAATTTTCCGGCTTGAATTGGCTCCACCCACTTTCCGGTAAACATTAGACAGTAAAGACGTCGTTGATGACTTCATATTTCAAATTTTAGAAGAAGGTTTTACATTTTTTTCACTAATTAAGTTATCAAATAATAAATATATTGTTATAGCCTAGAGTGCAACGATACGCTATATGAAGGATATTGCCATAGACTCTGCACTGACTATAGGGCTAGATAGTTATCCGTAGCTGTGCACGTGGCAGGTTAACTACACTTTGCCAACGGATGGTAGTTGAGGCACTGCATGGAAGCAAAATACGCAATTGTGTACCAAAAGAAAGATAATAGATCAATTTTTTTACGAATTATGGAACATCTTTCAATATGTTTAAAATGAACATCTTGTGCGGAACATGCGTATTGCCGCTATTGCGTACCAAACTTTCCAGGCCAGCGTCGCCACCACCCACTGGCCAGATTTGCCGCTACTATTCGGTTCGTACCCGGATCCAGCAAATAGTGCATCCAAATACTCAGATTCGGTACTCGGTGGAAATTGTTTACTTGATTATGCCCTATCATTACTCTAATTGTTATCATTCTGAAACGCCATCCGTACAAACTCCCTTTCATCGAATGCACGCCACCGGATTTAAAAAATGCCTCATTTCCAAATGAATTATAATTAGTAGATGAGTTAATTGTCAGACACTAACTGACCGTTTCTGCAGAGATGAGAGGAGACGATTTGATTGGATCTCTCCACTGAAACTCTCTCTGGTATTCGGAGAAGCGAATTGGACCGTTCGATCGGTGAGGGGCGATTCCAAGACGATACTTAACAGAGTAATTATGCTGTTGGAGAATGAAGAAGAAACAATGGAATTGGATCAAAAAATGAGCAAATAAATAACAAATAAATGAATAAATATATTAAATGAATAAATAAATAAATGCATAAATCTCTGTTTTAGAATTCAAATGATGAACACCTACAGGGAGCGCCTCCAAGGAGACTTCTAGAAGGGGTGTTATATAAGTGTTTAAATGACAGTCCCAAGCCAGGAGAAAGGAGGAGGGCGACACCAAATCATCTTCGATATCGAACAACTGTGTCGTTAAAAAAATCAACAACCGATCGGAATAAATGAATGAATAAATGAAAGAAAACTGCTATTGCTACAACAAACATTACTGAAAGAGTCATTGAGAATAAGCTTACCTCTGCTGCTGCTCTGTCCTGATTGGCTGCAGTTGCCTTTGCCTCTTTATCAGTGGATGATCTCTTCTCCTCCAGTTTCTTCATCGATCTTTCTTCCACTCCTCCATGTCTTTTCTCTTCTTCTATCTTCTTATTAGAAGACTTTAATTGAAATCCCCTTGTGGTTTTAGTCTGCAATGGAAGACCATTGCTGCCTCCATTGGACTCTCCTCCCTGCCCCACAAGACGAGGGGTAGACTGCGTGGCCGCACTCTTGCGCAGAATGCCCTTGTGGCCATGATCGAAGACGACCTTCTCGTGCCCTCCTTCATCCCCAGCGCCCTTCTGAGAGGGTAGACGTTCCTTGGTCAGGTCCAGCTTCAGTCCCCCGTCACCCTTTCCTGTCACCCTCCCCGGTTTTCCCGTATCGACATAAACCCTTGGAGGTGGACCGTGCTCCTTTGACCTGCTCTGTCTCTCCCTGTGCTGGGTATTGTTGTGTGGGGGAACTGGGTTCGGAGGTCGATCGTGGGGGTGCGCTCTCTTGGGCAGATGGCTCGAGGGGTTGGGTCTTGAGACCCCGTTGTCCGGTCTACGAGGTCGATGGTGGTCAACGGAGGAATCCTCATCCTAACAAAAACATTACAACAGACAGATAAAGAATCAGGGAATAACAATAATTTATTTAAATTTAAAACTGACAAATCGCACAATGATAACAAATATAGTATTAACTAATGATAACAATCTATTACAGGAGTCGAATTTACAGCCAGAAGCCACACAAGAGGCCTATTAGTCATACATCTAACTGAACCAATGCCGCCGTCTAGTCAACCTTATGGGGGATACGGGTATTGAACTGAGGTTCCTCATCTCAGTGCCCCTCCAGTGTCTTAACCATTAATCTATAGTGATGAATTTCTGTGCAAATGTCAAACTCTCACATGTGCTGATCTTGAACGAATTCGATATTTGACATTTTCGTTGAATTTCGACTGGTCCCCTAGCAGCATGTAGTCATCATTCTGGTTCCCTGTCAATGGATGTTGAGTTGCTATGGGCGCCGTTTTCTTGTATTCAATCGGTTTCTTCCTGCGTTGCAGTTCAGGTTCCAAGACTATAAGAGAAAACAAACCCACATAAGAGCATTTTAAAGTTATAAAAAAGGTTTTCAAGTCAGATTTCAATGCAATCTTAAAGAAATTCCAATATAATAAAACCTTTTCAGGACATTGGACCCAAAGTTTAATTTGCTTATACAACACAACTTCACTATACAATCTTTTTTGACAACAAAGGTAAACGAAATTAAGTGTCAACTAAAATAGAATTTGGTTTTGAAGTTTCTGTTTAGCAGAGAGCAAAGAGAATGAATCTTAAAATATAATCAAATGGATGATGATTATGATGATCATGATGATGTTGACATAACGATGCCTGCCTTGTCTTATTGGTGATGCACTCTCTGACCTTTTCTTCCTCTGAAATGGAGGTTCCATGCCTAAACAACAACACAAACAAACCCTATCATCATCATCATCATCATCATCATCATCATCATCATCATCATCATCATCATCATCATCATCATCATCATCATCATCATCATCATCATCATCATCATCATCATCATCATCATCAATAACAACATCATCAACAAACATTATTACCTTCATCATCAAAACATTTTTGTCAGTAGGGAGATAATCATAACTAGCCTCAACTGATAAACTGACAATAATAATTTAATCATCCCAATGGCTCAAAAGATCAATAAATAATCATCAAACTACACTGATTAAATTGATTAATTAATTATCAAAAGATAACAATTACAAAGGTTATCCACATTGACTTAAATGCAAATCAGTCTCAATTGTGACCAACTTAAAAGTTGCAATTCTCATTTTTCTTCAGCTTTTGATTTTATAATACAAATTTGACTGTTTTCTGAATCCTTTCAAAATAAAGGAAAGGCTGAGAATGTGAGAAGTCATCGTACTTGACTTTGAAACAGGATATCCGTCAAATCTCTTCTTTCTCTGGAAAGGTGGCTCACAATTCATCTCTAAACACAGAACAAACCATCAATTCAAATTAGTATAATTCATTCAGATTCAGTCATTTTAAGTCAATAGATTTTATATCCTTCTGAAATAAATTATCATAAGACTCCATGCTAGAGTTCAGTGATTAGGTAACAGTCAACTTCAAATACATTCAGCTACTGGCAATCTTTCCCTCTAACTCCCTTGCTCAACTCCAAACACTATTCACCTTAGCCACCTGACTCCATGGATTTTGAACCCTACCTATCGATCTAGTTTTGATCAAGTGCCTGGAAGAAGCTTGTTCCCACTGCTTTGCTTTTGTGGGCCATGTAGAAATTTTGTGTTTACAATAATGATCAGTTAACCAGCCAAGCAGTCAGTCAGTCACCCTTACATTAATTCAGTCAGTCATCTATAGGCCCCCGCTAATTATGCGAAAAGTTCTTATAAATTATGTGCAAAATCATACAATCGCATAATAGCATAAACCACAGGTCCAAGTCATCAACAATTACGTCATCTGGCCGGTGAACTATAGCCCCTATAGACTAACAATAGCCTGGACAAGCCAATTATAGTTGACACTGACCGAAATTTCCCAACAATAATTCACGAAAACAATCCACTAAAACATTTACGCGAAAACCGCCAATTTATGCGAAAATATGCGAAATCGCAAAACCATTGGGGCCCTACTCATCTAGCCAGACATTCAGCCAGCCATGTCAGTCAGTTACTAAGTGAAGACACTTGGGTATTTTTCACCTCACTCAATCTCTATTGTTAATTGGTTTTTGATCATTATTTTGGTAAAGAATAAACAGTAATCTATTCAACTGACAAGTGAATGTTCAACTCTTAAACGACGAGTGTGTAATAAAAGCAAAGTCTGGAAAACTATTGCAACTCATTGTTGAAGGGTTAAAATCACAGCAGCAGCAATAAACTCTCTTGAATCTGGTTTGTTTAGCTCAATTCAGAGCAGATTTGTCCAGTGGATAAGCAAAACTTTCTAAAGCGTGCACTAGAGATGAACTAAAACTCGAGTTTCGTAGTACTTGGCATTACTCGGACAAAAAAATCATTGCTCCAGGTCTGAATAAAAATTGGCTTTCCAATTTTCTGTTTTGAAAATGATAATCGGATTATTTTATATATCAAACAACAATCGACCTAACTAAAAACACAAATACACCTACTACTAGTACTTACTGATTGTAACTTCTTAGTGTAAACTAAGCCAAAACCAAAATATTCATAAAAATATCAGAAACTGCCAAACTAAAAATCAAGAGAACGAGACTTTTTTAAATATTCCAATCTCGGACTCGGTACAACTCAACTTGCAAAACTCTGTACTCGGACTCAGGCAGGAAATACACACTCGGTTCATCCCTAGCATACACACTAAGCTAACAAGAGATGAAGCAAAGAATTAGCAAGCAAGTGCTAACATTGAATTCTGTGCTTCTCAGTCAATGCAGGAAGCAGTGAAACTGAACCTCATTTCCAGCAGCATTGGCAAAAAAGCACTTAATAAATTAAAAACGACATGTGTGTAAAGTTCCAGAACTCCAAGCATACAGAAAAAATATTACTGGACACTTTGCAAAGATCCAAACACATCGCTAGAGATAGTTTTGCATCATATACACTTGACACAGGGATTAGATGCCATCAGATTCTATAGACTGTTTTCATAACATAAAGCAAAGCAAAATTTTGCAAAACAGCATAATTTTTTTGGCAAGCCCCATGCAGCTAGCCATGCAGTCTTGGCCCAAGTACCTAGGTTTGGTGTCCCCATCCCTGCAAAAGGCTCTTCGTCTGGGTTCCTGTGCTTCCGTTTAGGGTCTCTAAACTCCTTCATATATTCACTAAAGTCCTGAAATAGAATGTTTGCAACTATAAAACAACTTCTGTGCGAATGATTTTGCCGAATCAAAAGACTGGCTTCATCTGCACAACTTTACTGCCTTCTGTACGGCAAAAAATACAGAAATAACACTCGCTTCAACCATGAATGCGATTGAAAAATAATAAAAACTTTTTCACATATTCTACACGTCTGTGCAACGTGGTGTTTGAGTTTACCATAATTCTATTTAACTGTCTTGGTTTAATATCAAACGCAGAATAATTTAGCAAAATAATAGTTAAGCGCTTCCAGGCAAACTGTAATCCTATGTTGAGACTTGTCTGCATAAACAACATGTCAGGGCGGGTCCAAAATCATGTGTAAAATATCACATTTTAAAAAGTTGCCATCTATGTCTTACTTTGAATTTCACAGCCATCTCAGATTATTCACAAGAATGTGTGGTAAAAGATATTCCGTAATAACTCGTTACATAAAACCTTGAAAACTCAAACTTTCGCACAGTTTGTGGACACTGCTCCGTATCCAAGCCACGGGCGCACATCGGGAAACTGTTCGCTTCGTTCTGCTACATCATACGTATTTTTTTAGCTCCTGCACTTACGACGCTGATTATATTATGATTGCCCAATGTAGTTTTAAATGCTATGATCTATAACAACGGAATTAGCATCAGCCACAACGCTCAATTTCAAAAAATTGTTCAGAAAATGCTCTTTAACGACTAATGTTCTTCGACTTTTATTGATTCTGACTCGTTACAGCGTCGAGAAATCTATCCGTCTCAGTCTCCAACATCATTAGAACAAGTAATACATATATCAAATTATGGATGCCAGAATGGAAATTGAAACAATTACACTGATCAATATGTGGGCATAGGTTTACCATCTACGTTATAGGTAATAATAAGTTAATAACGGAACCTCCACTTTGCACATGACGTCCATGGCCGCGTTATGCTCTGCCTCTACCTCAAAAAGATTCTTTCGTCTACGCGGGGGATTTTATCATACCTCGCACTAACGAGAAATTTGGAAATCGTGCAGTCTCAGTTGCAGGACCCACAGAATGGAATAATCTCCCAAATTCAGCCCGCCAAGCCACATCCATTACATTATTGAAGACAAAACTGAAGACCTACTTATTCTCCCTGATTTATGACTAAGAATGCAGCACAATGCGCTTTTGTGCAAGTCTTGTCTTATCAAAGTGCGTTATAAATGCCCAATTGTATTGTATTATAATGTTTTCGTCTCAATTTGATACTTAATACGAAGCATGCTTACTTACTTGAAGAACATAGCAAAAGATTTCCGGTGACGGGTAGCCTTCCTTTTGATATAGTTATCTACCATAGTGGGCAGATTGGATTGTAGGTGGAATTTTACTCTATTTTCTTTTTGTAACTTGCGTAATCGCCTAACTTCATATATTGTAAAGTTTGGCAAAGTGTTACCGTACAGGTTCACAAGTATTGTGACATTATGTGTTGCTAAGTTTCAATGTAGAGAAGCTTTATTTGTGCCAAAGATGTACATGTGGCTTGTCGGAAAATGGCGGACTACATCCGACCTTTCACACACAGTGGACTAAACTTTATTCTTCAGCTGGTTTTATGTTTGTTCTTGCTACAGTGCAACCCATCCCATTCTAATCAATCAATGGTCATGTTTTAAATTAGCATTGCTGCTATAATTTGACGACTGTTTGAGACGAACACTTGCCACACGTGTCTGGCTTTGCATAACAATTGATCGAGAAAGAAGTTTCACTTACCAAGCTGTCTTCTGGTAGAAAATTACGCATTGCAATTAAAATGAGTCTTAAGTTGTAGGTTTTAATGTATTGCTAAATTTCAGTATTGCTGTGTTTCAGTTCTGTCAAAATGGTGACCACAAAGACCGCCAAGAAGACCCCATCGGTTCCAGAGACGCTGAAGCTGCGAGCTATCAGAAAGAAAAAGCAGACCAAGCTCGCCAGACAAACAAAGCGTCAGGTCGTGCTGGTAAGATATCTGACAAAACCGTCGCATTGTGTATCAACTGATTTTAAATTCACCACTGACAACTTAGTAGACTCGAATACAGATTTACTCAGATCAAATATTATGTTAAAAGGAAGATTCTGTGCATCTATTATTGATACAAAATCTTTGGCGTCGCTCGGGGAACACCTGGGACACCCGGCAGAGGGGTTGGTGAAGCCCTCTTCCTGCTCTCCAGGACCAAAAACCTGTCACAACCCGTGCAACGCCGGATTCCCCAGTTGGTCGTTTATAAAATAGATATGTGTATGTTACCTGTAAGAGTGTTTACTTATGTTCTTTAACAGTGATTATTTGCATTGGACTTAATCTGTTTGCTAATGGTGCACTTTCAGAAGAATGCAGAGAAGAAGAAGCTGTACTTTTCTCTAGCAGAGAAATACGCTAAGGAGTACAAGCGGAAGGACAAGGAAGACGTCCTGAAGGCACGCCAGGCTCGCAAGCACAAAAACTTCTACGTTCCACAGGCGGCTAAGGTTGCATTTGTCATCAGGATCAGAGGGTCAGTCACAACAGCCGCCTTGTTTGACCTAAAATATGATTCAAGGATTTTATTGCTCTTTTTTTCATACATTTATGATGCTCCTCTATCTACTAGAGAAGCACCAATCGATGACACTGAGCAATAAGAAGGATGCACATGCATAGGTCGCTCAAATTTGTGCTCTTTGTATTACAAGGTTAGCGCTCTTAACCAGCGTTGCACCAGTCTAGACAGTTTACAATAATACAATACAAACTAATTTGAAAACACCGTCCTTACAAGAATTTCCTAAGTGAACATTGAAACCGGGCATCCATTAACAATTTAACGATAAACGTTGCAATAAAATGTATGCAGCTTGTCATTGAAGGATTAGGAGCCATAGCCAGACTGGAAGATGTAGGTTTAAATCTTGATATGTGTAGAGATGCTCTTTTGATACATAATTTAAATCATGATGTGACTGGATTTAAGTACATCATCTTTATGCATTGCAGTGCATTTGTTTAAGCAGTGATTTTTCACTGTGATGCAATGATACATGAAAAGTTAAGCAGACAAATTAAAATTCTGCAAATGTTGGTGCTGCCATGTAGTCTGCTGAGGATATTTTCTTGTGGAATCCGTCCTCAGCCATTGAAAGTGTTTGCTTAAGCTGTGGTTGGTCATATATTTCCTTTCAATATGACTAGACTTTCTACATTTCTCTCACCTTTGCATGTCTTGATCTCTGACAAAGATTCATCTATCTATGCCTCATATTTACCTTCCTCACACTAGCAATGAAAGCTCTTATGATGAGCAGATACATTTTCTGAATTGGGTCATACATGAGAATGGACCAGTGGTAAAGCTTTGATTGATGTTTTGGTTGTTTAGTATCAATGGAATCGCTCCAAAGCCACGTAAAGTGTTGCAGCTGCTTCGCTTGCGTCAGATAAACAACGCAGTCTTCATCAGACTGAACAAGGCGACGATTAACATGCTGCGCTTGGCGGAACCATACATCACTTGGGGGTAAGTGTTGAGGAATCAGGGTTAAAGATGCCATGAAGAATTTCTCCATATTTCTATATAATATGGTATGGACAAACAATAAATGAGCAGTTAAAGTGCTGTTATTTTTTTTCAATTAAATACTAAATTACTAGGTATAAAAATTTAATAGTCATGTAACAACTTCTTTTGGAATTGTGATTATGGAGGAGTGTGGTGTTTAAAGCAGCTTTGCATTGGATGATAATGGAATTTGGACTTTCTATGACTGCATTTGCTGTTGCCCTTCTTACAAATCAGTAAAAATTCCACTTTCCTTAGCCATACATACCATTGATGATGGTTAATGTCAAATTTAGAATGAGAAAGAATTTTGTCCTGTGTCTTAATGAAGTGCTGTAAATGAGATTCTTTGATCTGTGCAGATACCCGAATCTGAGTATCGCAAAGAAACTTCTGTACAAGAGAGGTTTTGCAAAGGTTGAGGGGAGAAGATTGCCGCTGTCCAATGAAATCATCGAAAGGAAGCTGAGTGAGTACAGAGGAATTGTTTCATAAACTGATCAGAATTAATAAAATAATCTGTAAATCAACTGTTGTAATTTGAACACCTCGCTATGACAGTGCAGGAGTATTTAAACCTTTACCCCTTCTTAGTTCGCTGTGAGCGGCCAATTATGATGAGTTTAAGTTGAATTGGAGGGGTAAAGGTTAAGAAGTGTTGTTACCAGAAATGGATGCTAGCCTACACGGTTTCGTGTGCTGATTTTATATTTTTAGTTCGAGGATTTAGTCTTTATTTTTGTTTAGTTCGCATTATAATCAGGGCATAATCAGAAATCGTCTCTAGAGGCCGAATATCTAGTTTTTCTGGACTATTTGGAAGTAGTCGCCTTGGCAAATATTAGACACACAGATAGTTAAAAATAAGAATTTCTTAATTCAATATTTTTTTATAAACATTTAACTATCTAAAGATGAAAATTAAAAATTTAAAGCCATGCAGCTTGACATTTTTAGTTATTACATACATAACCATTTATTTTGCTAATTTTTCATTACGCGAAAGTGTTGAAAGTCCAACACTGTGAGCTTCGGCTGCATATGGTACTTGCAGTGCCAGAGTTGCCACAACTATTCATTTGGTTCGTACCCGGATCCAGCAAAAAGTTCATCCAAATACTCGTGATTTGGTACGCGGTGGAAATTGTCTTTTCGGTTATGCCCTAGATGTAAGTGCACCTTTATTTAAGCAAAGCCTGAAGAAGGCTTGTCCTACAGAGTTTACAATATACGATATTTTCAGATTTTTTTTCAATTAATCACAAAAGCTCTGTGCTCATCATGATTCATTTCTGTTGATTGCAGAGAAGTTGATCTGTGTGGAGGATGTTATTCATGAGCTGCTGACGTGTGGTCCGCTTTTCCAGAAAGCAAGCAATATGCTGTGGCCGTTCAAGCTGTCCAGTCCAAATGGTGGATGGAGGAAGAAGGGGCGTCATTACGTCGATGGCGGTGACTTTGGAAACCGCGAAGAGAAGATCAACGTTCTGCTCAAGAAGATGATCTAAGCGATCGACAAGAATGATCGACCATAGATTTAAGATTCTGGAACATGCTTGGAGTACTTCACAAATAAAATTCAGTCAGAAAGAAATTGAATCGCCTGACCATTTTTTTTAAATGCAGCATGTTTGAATATGTGTTTATTTGGATTGGTAGAAGTAATAGCTGGAAGTTTGCTACACTGGGTATTGTAGGGAGGCAAAGGAAGTATAGAACCTGGAAGTACATAGGGTGACAAGCTTACTATTCTAGTCTTTAATAATTAATTACTTTTGAGTAGTTATAGATGTTGGAAGCAACGAATGGTGGGCACCTTGTTGAACATAGGCTCACCTCAACTGTGGTCAGAGTTATCATGTGGAATGCCTTTGAGTAGATCCTGTGCATAGTATCTTAGGTCTGTATTTCCTGTTTTCTACCCAGACTTGTTTGCCAGATCAAGAGGTAGCTTTATCTATTACTTTGTGGTGCAAAGGTTAACAAGGGAAAGGAGGGAGGATGATCCATGCACAGAAGATCATTTCCATGCCTAGTATCTTCTTAACACAGCCAGTGAACGTCACTCGCTGACCTGTGATTTGATGCTGTTGACTGCTTATACTAAATGTCGCAACACATGCAGGACAAATTCGTGAGATTTCTATAGAGGACAATTGAAGCCTTATCACTGAAACCAGCTAATTCCCAGTTGCCCAGTCAAACGTGTTTATTGCCTTGCTGGAGTCTATAAAGGATTTGTTTAGCACAGCATTTCACAAATCTTTTTTGGCTGTGGAACCCTTTGATCTTCAATTTTTGGTGGAACCCCGGTCCAAAATTAAACACTGTTCCGTTTTCACAAATGCTTTAGATTGCAGACAATATAGGTTTAGGCCTAGATTAGATTAATTACAACACAAAAACTGATGACAATGACATAAATTCTCTGCATATAAACTTATAGGCCTACAGTTGTGAAAAAGCTCCCTATACGCAAAATGTCAAATTTGCAGCTTAGGTGACTCGCTCTCGTCCGTAAAATACGTAGACACAATTTACGTAATATAAGCTCTATTTTAATAAGAAGGCGAATTGATTAAAATATATATATGTTTAACTACAAGCTTGATTGATGAAATAATTTTAACTATAAGGTTAATTAATTAAAAGAATTGATGAAAAATGCCCTTTGATTGGAAGTGGCAGTGATGATGAGTTTTTAAACTGGAAGGTGGAGTTCTGCCTAATTAGAAGCAGGAATCGTGAAAAGATTTCTGTCTTAGTGGAAGCAGGAATGATGAAAAGATTTCTGTTTAACTGGAAGCGGGAATAATGAAAAGAATCGTGCAATCCAGTAAGGCATAAAATGCGTCAACTATACTGCAAGTTCACCTGAAAAATCTGTATAATTTATTTTAAATTGTTTCAAGCTTGTTGAATGCTTTCTGCCGGAACCCCTGTCTTTGCTGGTTTAGCACATCATCAGGAAGGTGTAATGTTCCATGTACCTAGGTTATTTCAGTGCAGCCTATGAGGCTTAATACCTATGTGCTGCTCATTTGCATCAAGGAGTGTGGACAGTCTTCATGCTTAGTGTGAGGAATTGAACTGTGAAGCCTTCTGTTCAAATCGAAATCTCTGATTTGTAGCTTGACTAAGTGAGGACAGAGTCCTGAAGTAAAAGCCAATTGGCATAGAAATGGGTCGCACATCCTTAACCACTGGCTCTGTAAGAATGACTCAATGCACTCATGTTAAGCATGAGAAACAAATTAAATGTCATAATATCTTATCTCCTGACTTGGAAAATTTATCTTGCAATAAAAACTGACCTTCAAGATGCATTCATGTTTTGAGAAATTTCATAACATCATCCATACAGAATAATTTACACAATTGTAACAAATTTTTGACCATTCAGCAGAATTAAGTTATGACATATAAATCAATTTTAAAATCAACGGTTAAATATCTCTTGCTATTCTGGCCAACATAAAATATGAGCGGACGTCACTTGAGAGAGTCGTTCGCTTCCTTATAGATGTCACCAGTTGAAAGAAAAGCAACCCCAGCCAGACATAGCATCAGGTGAATCCACATCTAGTCATCACGTAGATTTGAACAGTCTGCTTCATAAAAGATGCCATCTGGTGAACGATCGCAATGTGTCTCCTAGTGACATCTATAGGCAGCAAAAGACTCCCAAGGAATGCAACAGTGGACAGAGAATTAAATGAAACTGTTCAACAACACAAACTGACATCAATACACTAATTATGCAGTTAATATTCAGAGGGAGATTTACTACACATGGTAAAATATCAAATATTCAAAGGCACTTGGTAAATATGGCTAGGGATAAATCTCTTTTATGATATGCAAAGCAGTTCTTTAGGAGAATAGAATGCAATGTATATGAAGGTTAAACCCATCTGCTGGTTCATCGGGTGCCTTTCAGATAATGCAGATTTAAAAGAGGAAAACTTGTATATGAATTCAACAAACTCAACCATAAGCAATGTCTTACTAACAATCTCAGACTTAACAGAATTCTTGGCATTACTCAAAATATGAACATCCAAACACAGCAGCAATGGATTAAATCTGTTTGTCTGGCTTAATTACAAGCAAACTGTTACAGAGTAATAACAGAATTTCTTCAAGTTAGAAGTAATGGAGAAAGAAGAGCCATACATGATTGGCAATTAAGTAAGTAGTGTATACACTGCAATAATACATTGTATGTGATAAACACAGGTGGTTAGAACGCCTGATGTCATTGTCAGATAGCCAGCAATCACATCTATACGGAACGTCTTCCGTATAGTGGTTGCTAGTGTTTACATAAAAGACCTGAACTTCTAACATTGTAAGAGATCAGCAAAAATCCACCGACAAAGACCAACAAAATAAACTCAAAACAAAGATAAAAACATGGGACAATGGCGAGTTGAGCCTAAAACGATCAGAAGTTAGAGTTCATCACGTGGCCTGTATGGTCCCTCTTCAAATTCCGCCGGAATGAGGTCGCCTGCCTTTTCACGACGAAAGAATCCCTTCCGCACAAGTAGCTGATTGCAAGCTTCACGGTTCAGAGGAGCCAAATCGATTGTCTGACAATAAAAGCAACAACAGACCTGAAACATTGTCTCTGTCTCTGAGTTCAGATTCTCGGAATAGAATCTTTAAGTTAAATATTCCAAGCGCCCAAACTGACCAATATTGCCAAGAACTTACAAAATCAATCCAATTAACATTATTTTCAATTTCAAATTAACTATCGCACAAACTAAATGCCTACCAATTAAAGCGAATGTGCTACATACAGTCAGCAATACTCCTGACCCAGAAAGACTCACTACAGCAATTGCCAACTCACAATGCAATCTGGTTAAGCCCTACTAAAGTTTGGCAATTCAACTTCTGTTCCCCAAACTGGTAAAGTGGAAGGGTGCTAACTTTAACTTGAAAACTAAACAAAGGTTTCCAACATGAGGAAACAGAAAAGTGCATGAAAATAGTTTTAACAAAATCACAAAAAAGAAGACTTGACCTTAAGTAAACCACAAAAAAGGAAGACATTGGTATGAAGCATTGATGACTTCATTTTCTTAGCCTCAGCATATGAGGGCAGCTGGCCAGCAGCCATTTCTTCTTATACCAACCATTACTTGTTACACTGGAGTTCCCAAGGAGCACAAATCATGAAATATATTATTTAATGTCCCAGCAGAGGTTAACCTTTGGCTAACTACACTGTATCCTTAATCCCCTAACAACATGCTTCTGATTAACATTCGCTGTCTTTACCTCAACTCTTTCACCGTCCTTGTTGAGCAGGAAGAGATACGGTGGAGCTCCCGGCTTACGGTCAAACACAACATTGTGGCTGACAGAATAAAAGTTAAAGAAATTGCACGAGATACTGACAGACTCCAAAAGAAGGCGTCAATTAAAATTATTATTAAATTATAACAATATAATCTCTAGAAATAAAGAGTACCAAATTCTGTCTGTGTGTCTTTGTCCGGCAATGCACCAGCACAGTTTTACAGCTATTCACTCGAAACCTTCACCGTTGGTTTGGGAAACACCTAACACATGCAATCGATGGGTTTGTGAACCACACACATGCCGTTTTCAGGGCCAAAAGCCTGTCTCAGGACCCCCAAAGAAAATGTCCTTTTCAGTTGTAAGGAGCGACACACGCTGGTACCTGACCTACGAGTGCTGTACATGTGCATGTGATTTCTGTCTGCCACACCTATTTTCTTTATGAATAGACGGTTTGGGAGATACAGGAGCAGGTATAGAGTTGGCAATCGTTTGCACAGTTGGTCAGATGGGTATGTACTTTGTACGCATCGGTGTCTATACACAACTCTGTTTATGCATTTCCACACTTTTACAGCTATTCATTCGAAACCTTAGCCATTAAAAGTGAGTTGGCGGGAATGCAGAGGGTTCAGGCTATCAGAGGAATAAGAGGGGTTAGGAAAGGAAACGCAGTACTGTTCAGGGGAAAGGAGTAGTGTGACGATGAGTGCATGATGAAGTATAGAAGAGGGTGAGGAGTGTGAAAAGGAGGATGGGGTGGGAGGAAGCATTAAGATAGGGTGAGAAGTAGGAGGAAGGGGAGAAAGTTTGGAAAAGGTGAGGGAGAACAAATGGGAGTGAATAGAAATAAGAGAAGAAAGAGAAGAGGAATTAGAGATGAGGAGGAGGGATTAGATTGAGAAAAGGCAAATGAAATGTAATGAAGTGGTGGAAACAGATGATGCCAGGAATCAGAAGAAGAAGAAGGGAGGAAGGTGAAGAAGGATGAAAACTAACGACTAGGAAGAGGAGGAAAAGTTGAAGATTCATGTATATCTATTCTGTGCGTGTGCCTGTCTGTCCATTTATGCATTTGCACACTTTTACAGCCATTCACTCGAATTCTTCGCCGTTCACTCGGGGAAAACATGAGACATCCAGTAGAGGGGTTGGTGAACCCTAAGGCCGCCGTCTTCCTGTTCTCCAGGGTCAAAACCAGTCTCAAGCCGGGTACCCCAGCTAGTACTTAATAATTGAACTGAAGGAGATTTTCCACCTCCATTGCTGACCCACTGTTTCACATTGACTTCAGGACCATTTGAAGAATGTTCTTCTTAAGAGACAGATCAAGAACAATTCTTAAATTGTTTGAGAGGTGGGGGCACCCAATGAGATTGGTAAAAAAATGTAGGGGAGGGGCAAATGTATAACGTGTTTTTATCTGTAAAAGGTGAGGGGACTTGTCCCACTCGACCACCAGGATCGCCACCCCTGCCTAAATTATCATATGACTGATTAAGTCAGTAAGAGAGCTCTTTCTTTAGACTTGCTTCTGCTACCACCCTACTGTGTATATCATCTTATTATTATAATTAGTTAATTGATACCAAATAGGCATAGACAACTTCTATCACCATCATTCTAGCAGAGCTGTGACCTTCTTCACGAAAGGCATGCCTTCTCCTGGCTGTGACAAAGGCAGAGGTCATCTAAACTGCAGCTACTTTTATTTCTGCCCCTACTCTTAAGACTTTTCTCTTACTGTGAGCCTTCTTAATTTGAAATGTGTGAGTCGCTTTACAGATATGTAAATGCAATGTAAAACAAGAGAAATAAAACAATAAGAAGAGACTGTTCAGTTTATAAAAAGATAAGATATGTGACGTCACAAAATGGTGCTTTTGATTATTGAAAGGATACAAGAGAGGAATATCCTCATAAATGAATTGTTTGACCTCCGGGAGGCGATTCAGTCGTCACCCACTGCAGCTCTACAAAAACAATACCAACAATGCTGCTCAGCAATTGCTAAGTATAAAACCGCAACACTACTAATTCACAAATACCATCCTAAATCCTCCTACTGGCGAATTTTCAGTTTAGATGACGCACTGTACTCTGTAATAATGTAATTATGCCATAGCTGTCTATGATGTCACACATAGTAGTTGCTACGTCAACCCCAACTCACCCATCCGCCGTTTCAACTCTAAGCACCATCCACCAAAAATAATCGGGTGCGTAGCAAATCGTCGAAACCCGAATCCTCGAACCTGATTTCCGCCGTATCCCCCGAAAAACAAAGCTGGATTGATGAAAAGGGTTCTGCTTAAGTGGAAGCTGGATCGATGAAAAAGAATTCATGCAGAAGCTGGATTTGTGAAAGAATTGCGCTGGTTTGAAACAGCTTAGCGTTTTTCGACAGTGCATTGATGTTTTCGGGGATTCAGGTTTGGAGGATTCGGATTGATCTCATACAACACGGCATACAGTCTGCTTGCCTGAATTTTTAAGACTGACGTGGCAAATAGATAATCGCAAAGAATAATAAAAATTGAAATTTTTACCTCAACAACCGCTCGCATTATATTGTAATCTGTGATGACTTTTTCTTCTTCATTCTCGTCTTCTGCTCCCCATGCAGAAGACAACAAAACAACCGCCAACGTCAATAACAACCAACCCTTCTCACCAACCACCGCCATGATTTAGACCTTTCCGGAAGTCCTCTCCCGCACTGATACGTGGTTCAAAGGCTAACTTGGTATCAAGCTCCATCGAGCAGATAATTAATTAACTAATCATCTGATAATTTCTTCATTAGACTTAATGGGAATAAAAAATATACTTGTTAAACACCTTATGACCCTTTCTTTACGGTCGTTGCTCGTTAAAATAATAATACTTGTATACAAAATTTTTCTTTATTACTTAACCAAAGATAATCTGAGAATGTAACTGCCTGTCTATCCGACCGCTTGCCTGCCTGTGAACGAAATGGCCACTAAAAGCCTGAAAACATTGATACAAGTAACTAAGGCTTATCTGTCGTCAATTTTGGAATTGCATAAATTTATAATGCGTATTTTACATCCCTCTTAGATTGTTCTTATTCTATATTCCCATCATGCAGACTATAACATATAAGGCTGTAAGAATTGTTCTAATTAGCTGAAACACACAGCTAATCTGATTGAAAAAGTAAAAATGTATCTTTAAAGATTTTGTGTTATTTTAACTTTAAAAATAGGTTCTTTGAACGAATTCTACAACCCTGACAATGGCACATAAGAAACCCTCTACTACCCTTTGGACAACCCATATGATTCTATGCAGCGCTGATGAATAAGCTTGTGTCTGGACTTGGCTTTCAGTGGCGCTTTAGAAGTCTCGTGAATGCGATTACCACACTATAAAATTCTCTGAAAGGCGCATAATAATTAACACATATTTGTCGCTGGAATTGATGCCAGTTAATGGCAGCGTTGTTTTCAGATTCTTTGAACGTCTCTTATTAAAAAAATATTATTCTTCTACTCTGACATTTTAGGGATTTTAATATTTAAGGCCGTTGTTTTAAATTCACAATTCGCTCAGATATGTCATCGTTTCGTGGTGTGAGTGAAGGGAGAGTGTATGTCGGAAATTTACCGCCCGATATTCGGACACGAGACATCGAAGATCTCTTCTATAAATACGGAAAGATCTCATTCATCGATCTTAAAAATCGAAACGGACCGCCTTTCGCGTTCGTCGAATTTGAAGACCCACGGTTAGTATCTGCTTAGTTTCTTTCAGTGTTAACGATTCGAGATTGCATCTTTAAGTTTTAGATGAGCTGGTGGATTAGATGCCCTGCGATTGGCTTTCTAGTAGCGCTTTAGAAGCTTAGATGTTACGATTTGGCTTTTTAGTGATGCAGACGACGCCGTACGATCACGCAATGGTTACAACTATGACGGCTACACGCTTCGGGTTGAGTTTCCGAAGAGCGGTGGTCGGTCTACTGGTCCTAGCAGCCGTGGCCGAGGTGTTTCCACCCCGACTATGACCAGCCCTCGAAATGGTGGGCCCCCAACCAGACGATCTGATTACAGAGTTCTCATAAGTGGTGAGCACTGTATACCAAAACTTTAGTAGTTTTAGCTCCAGTATATACGTGATAACATGTATAAATGTATATGCATCTACACATTTGTTAACTCACTGGTCACTACAAATGTTTTAAACTGTCCACCAATGTTTGTAACCTACTCTGAATGTTTCTTCTATGCCTGAACTCTTATTCCTGAAGAGATGCCTACAAGCTTGCTATTTAGTAATAGCTTTTAACGTCTCCATACCTAAATGCTGTTCACCTGGCAGCTGACTGACTGTGCTTCAGATTCGCACTTCTGTTTGACATCGCTTGTGCTGATGTTTTCATAAAAATATGGCCATTATAGTTGTCTTATGCTGGAAGTTCCATCTATCTATGGAGCCAGGCATCTGAGCATTTGTCTACATATGCATGTTGCCGTAATGTTTGTTTCAGTTCTGACCAATTAAGTTGTCGTGGCTGTTAACATCATATTCTTAAATAAATCAAGTAACTTGATTCTCAAATAAATTGTTTACAATCTCCAGTAAATGTTGAACAGTTTTCTTAGCTGGTAGGTTCAGAATTAAATTGTGCATTAAGCAATGCATCATTTTGTTTATGGTGTTTGTCTTTGCAGGTCTTCCTTCAACTGGCAGTTGGCAGGATATCAAAGACCACATGCGAGAGGCAGGTGACGTTTGCTATGCAGACGTTTTCAAGGATGGAACGGGAGTTGTTGAATTTCTCAGATACGAAGACATGAAATACGCCGTCAGAAAGCTCGATGACTCTAAGTTCCGATCGCACGAAGTAGGCCTTCCCAGAATCTCACGCAATGACAGATAGTGTGTTGTAGTTTTTAACATTTTAATAGAATCAGTTTCGAGTTCATTACTTCTTGTTTCAATCAGATTTAAGTGAATGTTGTGCTCATCCTTAACCGACCAGTTGCGTTCGTTTCCCTGGCATTTTAGTACACGCTGGTCGTTAACAGGTTAATGAACATTCTTCTGCAAACCGAGTCATTGTTTTAATAACCAATTAGTTACTGATGTTCTATTATGTAATCTGAATTAATTTATAATTATTATTTGGTTATGAGAACATGAATTTTGCCCTAATGAATTCATCTTTGTGAAGCTAGAAAAAGATGTCTGCAATAGTTTATAAAATAAACTGAGAGTAAGAGAATTGTCTCTCAAAGCTGGTGGCAGAATTGGGTAACTAACGATTAGATTCTAGTTGATTAGCTGATTGTTAGACAGACAACTTATTCTAATCAATGAGCTACATGATTTTGCTAATAATAATCGATTACGAATTTCAATAGCTATTTCTAATCATTTTTCAATTTGACCATTGTGTTCATCTCTGGTTGGTATTTGCTAATTTCCACAGATGAAGGCTTTTGGATAAAATACCTGGACAATCATGTTTTTTGGCATGATCTAGACACACATTAGCCTAGCATCATAACCAAAATTACAGTCTCTAAGTATAGGATAGACTTTGCACAGTAAATTCTGCTCAACCGTGAAAGTTAGCTAGGGAACTGAAGGTTGTTTCGATAGAATGATCTTGTTTTCTGGTTCTGAAAATGTGTTTTGTTATTTAGGGTGAAGTTGCTTACATCCGAGTAAAAGAAGACTACAGAGGCGGACGATCAAAGTCCCGTACCCGCAGCCGATCACCACCAAGTCGCTCTCGTGCTTCGCCAAGCTATTCCCCAATGCGGAGATCACGTTCCCCTTATTAAGCCGATTGAAGCTGATTGAAAGGACAGATGATGACTGCACGGTTTCTGATCAGCGTGTCTCTTAACTTGAGTGAAAGTTGTCAAGAATCATAGGATCGCAGAAGGATCTGTTGAGTATGGCTACGTTATGAAGATCATTTCTTTTGAAGGCAACATAATTGAGTTGCAAGAGATAAAGAGAAGATAGGGAAGTTATGCAGACATCATTTTAGTGGCTGACCTTGTGTTACCTTCTACAGTATTCCATTCTTCTTCAGTTGAGAATGCATGTATTATCTAAATTCACGTGAGTTATATTATATTAGTGTTTACACATTAAGAATATATTGTTTTGCCAACAGCTGTTTGAATTCCCATATCACACCGGTTTGATTAATTAATGCATCTACTGTAAGGCGATGATTTGAAGGAAAAGAGGAAAAGACGAGGTTTCATTATCTGACCATCAATTGGTGTGATTTCAGTGGTCAGGATTTCAGTTGGTAACTGATGATGGCAGTTATTTTACCCCTTCTGCTGGCTGTTCTCTGAAATGCGTGGCATGGGAAGGTCAATAGCAATGTCGTCAAGATAGTTAGGTTAATTTCGTAATTAGGTTACTATCACTAGTGTATTTGAAGATGGCTGACCTTGTCACCTTCCTTCCTTAGAGAAGTTGATTGGTTTTGCAAGGGGTAAATGTGTTTTCGGTTGGGTTACTTTCTTATTTCGGAACTAAACTAAGGGAACTTACTCTAAACTGCAATAAATGTGCACAGCGGCTGATGTTAAGGGGAAAACCAAATTGGACCGAAGTGAATTGACTTCAGAAAGAGCTGCCAATTTCATTTCTTATATTCTGTAGGAATGTTGTAACTAGACATTATATGTATTGGAGAATTTGATGTATAGTAAGTTATTGTTTTCATTAATATATGGCACCACTGGCTCAATCAATGCTGAGTAACCGTGTACTAATAAGAACTTAATGTCATTAACAATTGCTGACCTCATTAGAAGGCAGTCTCACAGTCACTCATTCGTATGTGGTTCAGTCACTCATTCTTATGTGGTTCAGTCAGTCATTCGTATGTGGTTCATCGATTGTATTACAGTAGGAGTTAAATTCCATTCTTTGTGCACACAATTGATTTTTTCTCAATGTTTCTGTGATTGTTTGATGCAGATCATTGAGAAGAGGAGGATAGCAGAAATGAGGAGGAGGACTTTTGTTAGAGGATGACTTCTATCTGGACCATGAGATGGAGGAGGAGGAGATGGAGGAGGAGCATAGACAAAGCAAGGAGGACTATAGTTAGAGGATGACTTTGATTTGGATCAACAAGAGCAGAAGAATTAGAAGGCACAGAGAGATAGAGGGAGAGGAGGAAGCAAGAATTCATCATGAAAGACTGAAGGAGGAGGAGGACTGATGACAATTAACAACCAGCTCTGTTGGATTCAGAACAGGATTTGAACCTGGATTAAACTGTAGATGGAAGAAGCAAGACTTACAATTTGATAGGAGAATCAGAAAAGGATTTGGACAGGAATGAGCAGAGAGCAGGATTGGTGGCAGAAAGAGAAGAAACTGTTATTTACCAGGAGGAAAGAAACAGACAGACATTCGTTGGAAAGAGAGATGAGAATTGGAAAAGTGGTTGAATTAAGAAGAACGAGATCTAGAAGGAAATAAGAAAGTGAGTCTTTTCAAAGGATCTCGACAGAGTTGGTGTGGATTTATCTGGAACTGGAGTTAGGCAGATTATCTCTGGATTTAACAGGATCATCAGCTTTCCATTTCTGTCTTCTGGAATTTGCCAGTTTTTGTTTTAGCTCTGGATTTTTACAGAAACCAATGGATTCTACAGGATCATCAATTTTCTCTTTTGATCTGTTAATGTTTTACTTGTTCACTGCAAGATTCACGGATGGTAAAAGGAAAAGAGTTTTAAAAGTCTTCATAACACATTGGAGCAGAAGAAGACCATGCCCACTAAACATCAACATTGTCAGACTAAGAAATCTTTTAAATTACCTACTTTTGACACTGGTTATCATAGACATACAAACCGTGAGCCAAGCTGTACATAAAGTTTTTGCTGGACTGAAAACTTCTAAAATGTTTACAAGTTGAAACTAGACAATAATTGTGTCCTGATTTTTCATGATTCGTTTGTGTACAAATTTTTGAGCTAATTTTTGTCAACGTTTTACCTGTGTTCTTCCCTTTAAAGCAGTTCGCATCATTTGGATCGAAATGTGTCACAAGATTTTCTTGACTGAACAAAATTGTTGGTTGTTTCCTCACAGCCTATTTAGGTCTATGCACAGGGGTGTAATAAGCAGGGAGGCACCGGTCCCCCAGTTTCAAAACTGAGGGGGGGGGGCAAAGCTCCCAGTTAGAGTATTCAATGCCACCCCAATCGGTTTTTTTTATGTTTCTCCAATGGCTTTTTAAGATGACTTTTGTTAAGATCTCCAATGGCTTTTTAAGATGACTTTTGTTAAGATCTCCAATGGCTTTTTAAGATGACTTTTGTTAAGATCTCCAATGGCTTTTTAAGATGACTTTTGTTAAGATCTCCAATGGCTTTTTAAGATGACTTTTGTTAAGATCTCCAATGGCTTTTTAAGATGACTTTTGTTAAGATAATTTGTGTCCCCATTTTTCAAATTTCGAGGGGGGATTTTGTGGGCTTCATGCAATATTTTGCAAATGATGCCCCTCCCCACCCCCCACTTTTGAAAACCTTGTTACACCTCTGCCTATGCATAACTACCGAACTTTGCCTCTTTACTCTGAAGTCGTTGGTAGAGAGTAGAAATCCAAAGCTCAGCAGATTGCACACAATTTTTAGACTTTCTATACTTAAAGTTTATTATTAAAAGCTGTTAAAGTGCTTGCTGTTGAATGAAATGTTTACACTGGAGTGCGTTGAGTTTGTAGAATAATGGGTAGAGAGAACGTATGCATGTATAAAACTAGTTCACTTACATAACAGAGAACATTAATATGATTTATGCCTTTTATAGGAAAAGAAATAGAACAGGTGAAAGAGTTCTTTTACATAGGGAGTGTGATCACGACAGATGTCAAATGTCACGGGGAAATTAGAAGAAGGATTGCAATAGGAAAAGAAGTGTTCTCAAAAAGTAGAGAACCACCAAGTGGAAACCTAAATAGGAATCTGAAGGTTAGGATAGTAAAATACTCTGATTATGGAGTGTGGTGCTGTATGGGGCGGAGACATGAACCATGAGAAAAGAAGACTTGAGGTTTTAGAAATGTAGACATGGAGAAAATTAGTTGGAGAAAACTAGCTGGACGGAAGACAAAACAAACGAAGAAGTCATGGAAAAGATTGGAAAGGAAAGAACCCTGATACACTATATAAGAACGTGACAAAGAAAATGGATTTGGCAAAATGAAGGGGAAGCAGACACGAGGAAGACCAAGACAGGTGATGCTCGACTGGATGATGACAGATGGAAAGCTGGAAAAAGAGGCCCACCAGTGAGAGATGTGGCGACGTCTGACATTTGAACCTGCCGATCGAAGAGGCAGAGAACTAGAAGAAAAATGTCCTTTGGCCATGAAATATTCAGCCCTTGTAGAAAACATTTCTTATAGCATTTTAGAGAGTCAATGTAAAAATTTTTACTGAACAGACAGCCAACATTGCTTAGATGTAATGTAATCAAACATTTTTATATTTAGGTGATAGTTAGAGCGGTAAAAATGCCGTACAGAGACGCATATAATGATACAGGACGTCGTGACTCGTGAGGGTAGCTTAGGGTTAGGCGTTTTAAGAGTCCGTGGGGGTAGGGTCAGAATTAAAGAGAGGGCTCTAAGACAAATTCTTCACGACCAAAAACCTTTCGCTCACTGTATTCAGCGAAATATTATTGATGCAAGTCAAACTATTTGCGAACATAAGTATTCACACTAGTTATGACGTCACAGAATGACGATCTACTTGCATTAGTTGACCTACTAATCATAATAGTAAACTGCGATATAATTATAATAATGAATTATTACTAATTATGATCGGAAATTTATTTTTATTATGCTTCGCGAGGCAGTCAGTGTTGGCGCCACAGTAGACTTATGCTGAGGCGTGGCGATATTTCGTGGATTATGGTGAGCGAAGATGTTCTCCTCGTTCGTCTATCTTATTTGGACGATTCTGTTGAGTGGAAGCCAGTGCATTTCTGGTCAAAAGACGCCTAGTGACAATGATGCAACGCGTGAGTCACGGAGTCAACTGCTCCTCAAATGACGTCAGTGCACAAGTGTACACCCCGGATGTCTGATAAGAACTTGAAGCTCAAGCTTAATCCATTGAACGGGCGAATGATCAGGGTCATTAGAGGTCACGTGGTCGCTATTTATTCGTTTAATACTTCATTCAATCTCGGTTTCATCTTTTAACTGAAATATCAGACATTGAATACTGGAACTATAGAAAGTATGCGTTTTGATCAATGTGTCAATACCCCTTCACAGATATCGCTCACAGTTCTTACCAAATGAGGGGTGGAGGTCCCGATTTGCTGAGACGTCACCAAACGGGGCGCGTGCGTAGAGTAGGCTAATGGATTACAAATTGGAAGTTACAATAGAATGATGTTATTGATGTAGACCTAATCACGGAAAGGTTCTTTGTGAATTGTTTCAATGGTTGAATAGTTGGTTGAAATTGGGCGACCTCTATTCCGGTCCGTTCCTTTGGGGTTTCCCATTGTTCACTGCATGTTTGTTTAGTTACTGTACTGTAATTACACTATATCTGGAAATAAAGGAACCTCTATTAAATGATAATATGGAAAGAAATAACAAATAATGATCGATTTTTATAATTAAAAAACCATTTTAATCTTGACATATTTATCCATAAGTGTATAATTTATGAAAGTCCTGGTTAAAAAACTACGTCATAGTGACGTCTTTAACATGATTATTACAAAGTTAATGCCTGTAAACTGAACGCACGCATCTTGAAGCCTGTGTAAAAAGTTAATGACATAACATAACAAGGGTTTAAAAAAGGGGTTCAGAAGACGTTTAGTCTGTGTTAAAACCACTGTAATTTGGCCTGAAACCTCTTAAAAGCTTGGGCAGTGCCCACTGGGACAGTACTATCATCCAAGCCATTCCACAAATCTACAACTCTTCCACTGAAGAATTTCTGCCCTAATGTTCCTTCGGCTTCTTAGACAATTTATGCCTGTGTCCACGAGTTACTTTGTTTGGTGCAAATTGAAAACTGTCTGACTGCACCGCCTCCTTTCCTGTTAACTATACACACACGCATCTTGAAGCCTGTCTTGAGGCAAACACGGACTAATTTGAACAATCTTGTAGTCTACTATAATTATTCAAATACTAAAATAGATTTAATTATATTTATGGCGGTTTAGCGATAACATTTACAAAAGCTGATGATTCTGTTGAAATGATGATACAAATGACCTCGTTATGAGGTCATCATTGGATGACAGGTGCTATCAGCCCTGGATTCAGGCTTCATTATAGCGCTTCTTCTCCTTGACTTTAGTGCTGCCTTTGACTGCGTCGATCATACTATTCTGCTACAGGCTCTTCAAGCAAAATTTAGAATGACTGCATCTGCACTTCTTTGGATCTCGTCTTTTCTTAGCTCCAGATCCTTCAGTTTTCGCAATGGTACCAAAATCTCCAACTCTGCCTACCTATTCTTTGGTCTCCCTCAAGGTTCCATCATTGGCCCACTGCTCTTCATCCTTTACACTTCTAACATTTCCAGAATTGCATCTTTTCATGACGTCCTTATCCATATCTATGCTGATGACACCCAACTTTACATTAAACTGTCGACTCTAAATGTTGAAAACTCAAAAGCTAGACTTACTGCATGCTTTCAGGATATACAGTCTTGGTGTGCATCCATGCTCTTGAAGCTAAACCCAAGTAAAACGGAGTTGATATGGTTTGACCGTCGCTCCGATCCATCATTGACCCATCCAGTCTCTCTTTACAGCTCGAGGAGGCATGCTCTATTCAGCCCCATGCGGTTTTTCGAG
The DNA here is from genome assembly GCA_959347315.1 of Bimastos eiseni. Lineage (NCBI taxonomy): Eukaryota > Metazoa > Annelida > Clitellata > Crassiclitellata > Lumbricidae > Bimastos > Bimastos eiseni. The sequence continues at coordinate 307,477 of OY365812.1, read as the reverse complement.
ACCTTTGTCTTCTTCTTGACAGTGAATTTTCCATGAGTCATCATTTTCTTCTATTGCCAAAACCTGTTTTTTCACCTTCGCCGAATACGTCAAATCAAACGCTATTTAAATGAGCACTGTCTCCGAGTCTTAGTCCAATCGTTGGTTATGTCAAGAATTGATTACTGTAACTCAGAATTGCTGGTCTACCCAAATCCACTCTTGCACCACTCACCTCTGTTCTGCACACTGCGGCACTATAGTTAAAAATCTTGGCCTCCGTGATTACTTTACGCACTCCCTACGTCAACATCATTGGCTTCCCATCCAGGCTCGCATTTGTTTTAAGATTTGCCTCCTAATGTTTAAGATCAAGACCCGTCTTGCCCCACCTTACCTGTCCGTCCTGGTCACACCGTGTGCTACCACTGGACCAAGAAGAGGCCTGTGTTCTGTTTCAAAAGGAAACTTTGTCATTAAAAGATCGAACGTACAGTTTGGCAACAGAATGTTTGAAATATCTGGGCCAGCTGAATGGAACACCCTACCAGAGACAGTGCGCAGAGCTTCCTCGATGGAAGTTTTTAAGTCTAGTCTCAAAAACCATTTATTTTATGTTTATTATGACTGATAAACTGTTTCTATAACGCGCCTTAAAGTAAGACTCTGTTTTATTAAGGCGCACTATAAATGATGGTTGTATTGTATTGTAATGGTTGGTTGAATAATTTCATGGATTCAATGATGACTCTTTTTATTGGTCAATAGCAGCTTACAATAACTACAGACAGTTTTAAACTGTGGCTATTGATTAAGAGAGGCAGAAGATCTGCGTTCAATTGAAAGTCCTCTCAAAATCTACGAACTTGCTCTCAACCTATAGGACGATTATTTCACTGTGTATGTTAAATCACTAGATTTATCTTCCTTTAAAAGCTCTGTAAATGTGCAATGAAAGCAAAACTAAAGTAAAATTGTGGTGTTTTTTCTTAGGAAAAAAGAAGAAAGCGAAAGTCCTCAGAAACTAATAGCGAACACAAACGGAAAAGATAGGATGGGATCATCGATAGACGCTCCGTTAACAACTAGATTTCTTATTGTCGTATTTGACGTACTCACATTAAGTATTGTTCGTATTAAATTCCAGGTTTATCTTAGATTGGTTCTGTGTTTTTGAAATTCGGTCTCGTAATACATTTTTTCCGCCAATATTTTAATTTTCTTAAAGTTGTTCCTATAGGCTTTGAATTTAGCTTGGTTGATTAGGGTAGGGTTTTTCACGAATTTTCGATGGAGTTGTGCTTTTTTATTGCACGATTTCAGGAGGGCGGGAGTCATCCGTGGTTGACAACCATTGTTTTTTTTGCCCGTCTTTATTAATTTCTTTGGGAATGCAAGATTATAAATACGTTTGATTTCATCACTAAAAAGGTCGTATGCCCCGTTTGCGTCGCTCTTTAGGCAAGCCATGGTAATTATGTTCCAGTCGTTAGATTCCAGTAGGGTACTGACAGTTTTTTTAGTTGCGTCATTGACTAATCTGAAGTCATCTGCTAGTGGAGATCTTCCATTATAGGCTTCCATATCAAAGGATGTGTAGACTGGAAGGTGATCAGATATATCAGAGATTACTATCCTTGTCTCTACAATGAACGGCCAAGCTGTTGTAAAAACGTTGTCAATTAAAGTGGCAGATTGGGCCGTAATTCTAGTTGGCCGTGTTATAGTGGGTAATAGACCATGGGATGATAAGATTTCTAGGAAGGAGCTCGTTCCATTGTGGTTATCAGCTTTCAAGAGGTCGATATTGAAGTCGCCCATAAGGATGATATGTTTTTCAGTGTTTAAGTTCAGGTTTAGTAATTGGTCCAGTTCCTTGGTAAAGCCATCTAAATCGGACCCAGGGGGCCTATAAATAGATCCAATCGCACAACTACCCCTTCTTAGAGAAGTCCTTATAAAGTGCGCCTCGAATGTCTTGGGTGGTTGACCGTCGATATTTAGTTCAATAACACGATAGGGAGTGTCATTGCGCACCAAAAGCCCCACCCCACCCCCTCTACCCACACAACGGGCCCTGTGAGTAAAATGGTAGTTAGGTATAGAAACACTATCATCGTGACCCAACCAGGTTTCAGATAGAGCTATCACCGTTACCGGCAACCGAGAGAGCAGTTCAGAAACTTCAGTTAGCTTACTCTGAAGACTTCTACAATTTAAGTGCATGACAGTTAGTTGGGAGCTATGAGAGCGGGACTGAGGGATTCGGGGGTTATGTAGGAGCTGTCCCATGTTCTTCCCTCCAGAAAGTTCTCATCCGGGTCAATATCGGCGTTATTTATAAGCGGATGATTTTCAGGATCGTCAGTGATTATATCGAGTCTTATATTATTATTATTCAGGGCATCTGTGATTATGTCAAGTCTTATGCTACTGCTATGATCAGTCGCGTGAATATATATATATATATATATATATATATATATATATATATATATATAATACTACTTTACTCGTGTGACATACTTTTTTGAACAATTGCTTTTAACCTTCTTTTCAATGTGAGTAGGTCTATCATTTAAACTCATTTATAAAGTCGCATCGTATCTTTAGATTTATATAGTGCCAATCACAGAATAACTATTCAGAAGCGCTACCAGCACAGGAACTCCGAAGAAAACGTCTTTAAAGAGTAAGAGGCCAGTCATTATTTTGGTCCACAATGATGGAGGAAGGTCTTTCCAGGCGGATGGACCCACAACATCAAGCGCCAGATGGTAGCTTTCTTCTTACATTTTCCTCCAAATGTGCCTACAACGTTTAAGTTACAAGTAACGTTCACAAGAAGGCGTCACAATGTTTCATCAAATGTACTCGCTTGGGGCGCCACTTCCGCTGACAACACTCGAATTCGCAATAATATAACTTTCAAAACGGTTAAAAACAGGTGTTAGAACTTTCCTTTCTTTCAAATACACCTCACGATCTGCCTGGACCCAGAATCATTTTGGAGTTATACCTTACCTTAGCAGATGACGGCCAAACATTGGAGACAATTGCATCCCAACAAAATAGCCCCGACAAAAATAGCCCTGACAAAATAGCCCCGACAAAATAGCCCCAAATAAAGTAGCTCCTATCAAGCAACCAAGGTGATTCGCCTTTAACAATGGGCTTAAGCACTTATAAAACTTAATCACCTGGTATGGACAAATAAGTTGAGCCTCTAAGCTGTCACGTCTTTTATAATCGACAAAACATTTTTAAAACGTACTTAGTAATGGACAAATAAGTTAATCCATATAAACATTCACGTCTTTTACAATGGGTTTGAACACTTTTAAAACTTACATAGCAATGGAAAAATAAGTTAAGCCTCAAAACATCCACGTTTTGAATTTGGTTTTTCCAAGTTAGGTGCTGATCGACATATACGCCCAGGAATTTGGTGGGCTCAACAGGGCTAAGGCAAGATTATTATTAACGTAAAATATTTCTTAATATCAGATTGAAGATTTAGTCTGACGTCACTTCGTTCATCGATCATCCGAACGTAAAAACACATTCATTACCTGTACTGGAGAAAGAGCTTATTATGAATTGCCGTTGGTCAATTGTAGTCGTCGGTCATTGTCCAACTGGTTTCTATGGCGACCTGTGCGAAAAGGAAGGTCACTGCTTTCATCAACCAGACGAATGCGACCCAAGAGACGGACGATGCCACAGCGAACCATGCAGACCCGGATGGACAGATCACCCACAATGCAACACGGGTATGTGCGTCTCTCTCTCTCTCTCTCTGTCTCTGTCTGTCTCTCTCTCTTTCTCTCTCTATGTCACATGCACACGCACACTGGGATTGATTGATTATGTTGTTGATTTACTAATTGATTTATTGACTGATTGATTGATTTATTAATTGGTTGATTGATTGACTGATTGATTGATTGATTGATTTTCAGAATGTCCGTTAGGTAGCTTTGGATTGAATTGTTCGTCGACTTGCCATTGTCCTTCGACTGATACTTGCAATCGAGTGAATGGCCAATGCCCATCAGCCACGTGTGACACCGGATGGACTGGAAGAGCATGCTCCATCAGTAACAATGCCCTCTCTTATCCATCCATCCATCCATCCATCCATCCGTCCATCCGTCCGTCCGTCCGTCCATCCATCAATCCATTCATCCATCCATCCACGTTATATATATGTCCCCCCACATTTCCTACCCCTCTCATTGGGTGCCCCCACCTGTCAAACGAGATCGCCGCCTCTGGACTGGCTGACTGGTTGTATTGCGACGTTAGTCTAGACCCAACGCATCCACAACATGTCAGTGAAGTAGGTTGAGTCATCTCAATTTCCTTATCTGATATTAATTGTAAACATGTGAACGTGGGTAAGACGATGAGTTTGTTTCAACCTTGAAGGGACAAAGATGGGGTTGATTGAGAGAGAGAGAATATGCTGAGAGAAGAGCTTTGCTCTGGTTGCCTTATTCGTGGATAGACTAATGAAAGACGTAGAAAGCCAGATTGGAGGACATAGAAGGACGCATCGAATGTTTCACTCTTGAGTCATAAGGAGCTCTCTTAAGTATTCAAGAAACGAAATCACAGTGGGAAGTTGCATGAAATCAATTCAACCATATAACGTTGACCGCGAAGAACTTATTCAAGCAATCAAGGATTACGTACAGTATTTCTCTGAGGAGTCAACTCTCCACACCAAATCCTTCTGACCAACAACATACGCAAATAACTTATCATAAGGGACAATTTTCATGATGCATTTTGTAAGAATTTCCTTCATAATGCGCATGCGCATTTAAAGTCGTAACAAACTGCATGTCCTTAAATAATAATAATAATAATAATAATAATAATAATGCGGTGGCTTTTCAGGGCACCATGTCAAGATTACAGTCCACTGACAAGCGGCGACCCAGATAATAATAATAATAATAATAATTGTAATAATAATAATTATAATAATAATAATAATAATAATAATAATAAAATTGACGGGTAGAGCCATTTCCAGACAAATTGCATAATAGCTGGCAATCTGTAAGTCCCTGAGGTTTCCTGTATACTTTGGGGCAAAAAATAATAATGATATCCAATTGAACAATGCAACAAACAAACGAAATCGGACATTTTCTAGGTTTTAAACTTTGTGCGCCGGACATAGGAATGGATGTCACGCCATTTAGGGTCCGTTGACTCAGAACAGAGACGGATCAACTGAGCGAGCAAGCATTGAGTCGCAAACAGCGATGAACGAAGTTTGACCAACCTCTGCTTCAGCTGTGTTACTGTATTCATAGCTATGACCAAACCTCCCCGTCCTAACGAATCTCTTCGCTATGCGTTACGTTATAAATGACACCGCCTCCCAATAGGACTTAAGGAGGGTAAGAAGAGGGAGCAGACTAAATGAAGGTAAACTAGAACGCAAGCAAGTAGCGTACAGTCAGCCAGCTCAGCTAGGTCTAAATGACATCGGCCGCAGTTATAGGCTTCCACCCTCGATCACTGAATAGGTTAGAGTGATAGACGGTGACTAAGCCATGTCAGTGGGACAAACGGCTGCCTTTTGTCAACCAATGAGGTGGTGATGAGGGTAGGCGGCCTGAAGTAAAACTAGACTTCGATAACAGAGGCGTACAGCCAGCCAGCTAGACCTACTGTTAAATGACAGAGGCTGCAGTGTCCTACTATAAACCACCGCTCTGCATAGGTCTAAGTGTGCAACATACGCCAAGATAAACTCTCTGGGATCGTTTACTGAACGTACATATTTCGGCAGAGGTTTTAATTACCCGGACTTAGAAAAGAGAGACAGAGTGAGAGAGGGAGATAGTTCTTTTAGCTGCATCTTGTGAGCAGGATTTTGAAAGTCTTCAGGTAGGTCGGATCTAGAAAAGAAATCTTTTCAATATTTTACTCCATATTTTTGTCCGTTTCTCGTGCTCAGATTATCTGTAGAATAAAGAAAATTTTTTATTGCGGATGGTTTAGTGCAAAGTTTCCTGTTAATCTCTGTCGTTGTAGAATGGTCTCAACATTGACCTGGTTACGACTTGGATTAGGAGCGCCATCGGTTTATGCTTTGTGCATTGTGCACCTGCGCCATAGACGCTGCACTAAGTAACAGTTAATAAAAATCATTGACCTTAACACATTTGCTGCTTTACCCACTTTTATCTATTTCCTGCATCACGTGAAATTGAAGCAGGAAAGAAAAAAAGCTTCTGTTAGTTGACTTCACTACAGCATTTGATGTTGTTGACCACTTTGTTATAATTAGTAAAGCTATACAGGACAATCAATTTGATAACGACCTTTAAAAAACCTTAGATGTGCAAACATCATAACCTGATTGTGAGCAAAATAATAATTTTGTGAGTTGGTATGTGTTGCTAAGTAAACTAAGAGTGGGCAGAGACAGAGGCAGGGGCAGAAAGAGAGAGAGAGAGGCAGATACAGAGGCAGAGGCAGAAAGAGAGAGAGACCGAGGCAGAGGCAGGCGCTTAGTCCATTCAAAAGATTCGCTACTATAGATAAATGAAGATAATTGATGACTGCTCTTACATTGCTTCATATTTTTTACATTATTACAGAGTTGTCCTTCTTCCTGAGGAGTCTGTCTTTATCCTTACTTCCTCCCTTCTTCAAGTAGTTGGTTGCAGCAGCTGAAGTGAGAGGATGTCGTGGAAAGCTCAGCCATCAGATAAATGTCCCAAATGCAACAAATCCGTCTATCACAATGAGGCCAAACTGGCAGCAGGCAACAAGTGGCACACGATGTGCTTCAAGTGCAGTAAACACTTAAAACAATACCTTCAACCAAAATACAAACACACCCACTCACACACGCACACACACACATGCACATACATCTAACGCACACTATGCCTTCAATTGTAACATAAACACATGCTTACACCACACACAGACCTGCATTGTGTAAACAGTGTAGATATCTATCTTTATCTTTTATCTGAAACGTATCTCATTGAAATCTTTCGTTGTTCTCTTCGGCTCTCAATCAGAGCATTGTTTATGGGCTGATATTTTTTGGGTCTAATGGCTATTAATTTCATATCGATACCCACTACACATTATCATGCACTGACGTTTATAATGTTATTCATCTATTTCAACCAACAATTTCTCTGTAGTCGAGTTCATAAGAAACTACCCACGTGTACACAGGATTACTTTTTGACTAATTTTATTTTACTGATTTGACGAATGGATGTTTTGGTTGATCAGCAAGTTGATTGGTTGGTAAGTAGGTCGGTTGATTGAATGGTTGATTGATTGAATGGTTGATTGATTGAATGGTTGATTGATTGTTTGGTTGATTGCAGCTGCTTGTAACAAGATGCTAGAGAGCACGAACGTAGCTGAGCATGAGGGCAGTCTCTATTGTAAGTCTTGTCACGGGAAGCATTTCGGTCCAAAGGGCTATGGGTTTGGCCAGGGAGCAGGTGTACTCAGCATGGACACAGGAGCGAGGTAGGCACGACGATTCAACCTCTTATTAGTCAATGATTTTGCTTTACTATAACGACTGTGTTGTCGGCACTCATCATCATCATCATTACTCGATTAATAATCGATTAATTATCGAATAATTATCGATTAATTATTGAAACAGTTAACTGTGAATTGATTAGTAAAGTTAGGCATATGATTGAATTGGGTTTGATGTGTTGTAGGAGCATGGACACAGGCGCACACACCCAGGCAAGGTAGGCATACAACAATATAGGAGTCTGTCTCTCTCTCTATCAGTCTTCAATTCGTCTCTTCCATAGTTATATCTACAGATTTAGTAGGATGGTTTACTCCAAGAATGACTACATGTGTTGTCGACACTCATCATCAACATCAGCATCATCTTCTCCCTAATCATCATCATATCAATTGATGATTGATGAATTATTGAAACAATTGGTTGTGAATTGATTAGTGATGTTATGCAGGTGATTGATTGTTTTAATGTGTCGTAGGACAATTGGAGTTGATGCTGGGATAACAGGTGGTGCGGTTGAAGGAGGTTGTCCGAGATGTGGCAAAAGAGTCTACGAAGCCGAGAAGAAAGTGGCCGTTGGTCAAGTGAGTATATCAGTGACCACTGCATGACTCGTCCTACTCCATTTATATAGCGGTCGAGTGTGTTTGCCATGGTCCAAGCCACTGAATAGTATAGGCGCCTTTCAGCTGCCGCACGCATTAAATTTTAACGCATGATGAATGTAACTTGTTATGGTTTGCCAATCAGACATGTTCTATAAACGAAAATACATACTGGAAGGTCCTGACAATCTTTTCACAATGAATGAAACCAGTTGAAGTGCTTATATAATTCAGGTCCTGTAATATATTCATTGTGTTTTGTATAATCTATTGTAGAAAGTCCTCTATATCTTTTAACTTAACTGTGTATTATCTCTACATCCCAACAAAGTCTCGCGGACAAAACGCTCCGGCGATACAAACATTTTTACAAGACGTTTATGAGAATGTCTAGGTTAACGTGACTATATTTAGCATGCAATTTATTTTAGATTCCAATATTTGTACAATTTTCCTTTCAAATTGCCAACACTTTCGATATTTCATTAAGTAACGGTGGCCATTTGCATTCACGTCTTATGTGACGGGGCTTAATTAATGTGCAAATCAGACGCATTAGTTATAAGACCACAGCGTCACTCAGAGCACTTGCCACATGGAACACTCATAATCGTCATATAGAGCTACATGGAAGCAGTTTCAGGGGATAAGAGCACACCCGCTGGGTTAATAATTCAATTCCAGACGTAGCTAGGTTGTAAGGCTAGTATTGTATAAATGTATTGTTTTGATAATAATGAGGAGGAGGGTGGTACCTGGTCGTTCATTGTAGAACTGGCACAAGAGCTGCTTCAACTGCGTCAAGTGTAACAAGGCCTTGGACTCGACGAGTCTCAACGACAAAGATGGAGAAATCTATTGCAAAGGTTGGTTGTTGGCTGATCTCCTAGAATGCGCTTCTACAACAATCAGCTGTTTCATACTGTACTCACAACAGTGCCATAGCATTTACATGACACTAGATGTTCGCCCAATCTTAAAGGATGTTTAAAAATAATGTGCCACATTCAACTAGCCGCACATAAATTCTGTAGCGCCACCTACCGAACTGAAAATGAAGCAGTAGTGTTACAAAACAGTTGACTTCATGACTTTTTGACTTTTCTGTTCATTTGTATTTTGATTTATATTAGTAATTTTGGACGAGTCCTGACTGGTGCCAACAGTTCTCTCATTAGTTTTATCGCCGAGTTTGCGCTATATAAATGTTGATTTCCTATTCGGTCAATAGATTTCTTTGTTGTATTGTTGAAATACGACGCAAAGAGATGTCATTGTGAGCTTATATCTATTTTTCTGGTTGTAGGTTGTTACGGAAAGTGTTTTGGTCCAAAGGGAGTTGGGTATGGGATCGGAGCAGGGACCCTGCAGACATAGACTCCACTGATTGGCTGTTCATAAGAGGAGGAGGAGGAGGCTCAACTGCCTCCCTCCTTCTCTGCTGTCTACACATGTCTACTCAGCAGTACTTTATTTTCTAGCACTTAGAACTTTCAGTGTAGTTCTCGTCGCTAGAGTCGCTCTGTAGAAACCATGGCAACCACTTGCATATATAAATATACTTAATATATTATATATGTATATTGTATATAATATATTATGCATAGGCCTATATTTTTGGGAGAGGTTTGGCAGCAATGCTTTTGAGAGCAATGAGAAAGATCCCAAAGATATGACCATTTATACAAGAACTATTGTCAAAAAGTTTCCTTACAAACTAGCCATACAATCCGGATTCGCCTGGGATTGAATTTTGAACTCTTCGGTTGCACAACTTCGCCCATGGAACTCGTTCCGTATTGCGCGATATAAGTGTTTAATTGTCGTGTGCTGCAAGTGAGGCCATGGTTTTATAACATACGCATCTGATTTGCATGCTAGAATTTGCATAGTGTTCAGAAATTCAGAGGATGTGAATGCAAATGGCGTTTTGTTATTATATTGAATGTACAATTCGACACGAATATTCCTTAGTAATGGAATTTAAAGCAAATTATGTGCTGAAACGAGTCGTGTTGACCTAGAAATTCGCATGAAAACGTTTTGTACAAATCGCCAGAACGTTCTTTACGTGACAAAAAATGACCTCTTATATAGTTTAGATTATATTAAATCATTACAAAGTAATTTTCTTTCAAGATAAATTCTCCATTCTCTTCAAAGAGAAACTGTTGCCCAATGCTTTGATTGAGATTCTGCATTTCTTCGTAGTTAGGGGTACAAGCATCGAACGAGGTCTCGTCTCGTCAGCATACGTGTGAAGTCATCATCCAAATGCCATGAAGAACTGAAGCAGCCGTCTAACGTTAGACACAGTTCTAATGGAACTTTTCAATGAAATTTCTGACCGACATTATTCATGATTCATTGTTCTCTTCAGATTGTTTTCTGTTTAAGAAAGCATAATCATATAAAAGACTTGTAACAATAAGATATTTTAAACACTACCCTATATGGGCTCCAGTCGGGTCTAAATTTGGTGGTATTAGAGTACGCTACGTTAGTTGACATTCCGTTGGTAGTTCATGGTTTATAGAGTTTGAGATAGGGTTGACTGATATTAGTGTTTCCTTTAGGATGGTCCGTGATTTATTTTCTTTGTGCTTCTATATCATTGTATAAATTTCGAACAGTATTGTACAAGTTCAATACATTTATCGTCACAAAACGCCTAAACAGTACCACAAATAATTATTGTCTACGTTAACATTTGTTACGTCATATATAGTCTGATTTATGCATCAACATTGACGTCATAAATAATGATATTATTCGTTTATTGCATGGAAGTTGACATAGGCCAACAGCAACACCCGACAGATATTTTTTGGCTAATTGTCGAGGTATTAAGAGTTGGAAGAGAATATCGAGAGAATAGCCACTAACTCGTCTGCCTCATGCATCATCATTTGTGACGTCACAAATTGTCTGTTCGAACTATCATCTGCTTTATACGTCATCATTAGTGACGTCATGGATCGTAGCAAAAGTTGTCATTCAAACAAAACAACTAGAAGTTGTAAAAATTAAAATCTCATGATTGTAAACTAAATTCGGCAGAAGGAACACATTGACCCGGATTCATTATTCAACCACTTTAATGTTCTACTTTCAACGTATGTAATGAATGTGTAAACGTGTTAAGATATTTAAAACATCTGTTTCTTTTGACAACCTCTAATACTGACAACAGTTGAAACCGTTTCGATTTTGTTCACATTCTGCGAGGCTAAATCGTCATCTTTTTATTCTGCAGAATTTGTCGGGATCATCTCAAAAACACTTAGAATAAACACCTATAAAAACTAAACGGAAGTTTTCCCTTCACACAAGTCCATAAGAAATTCCGGCAAACTCCCTGACAATATTTTTGACAGTCATAATCACTGGCGTCATCATGACTGCGTATATAAGTGGACGCCGGCATTTTCTAGTTTCGTCCATTAACGTTTTCGATATTTCTCTAGCGCTACATCACATTGAAACGCACGTTGAAGTCAGCTGAGCTGGAGAGGTAAGAATTTGAAGATATAAAAACAACCCGTAGTAAAACGGGGGTCACTCAAGAGCTTCAATTCACCTTTGGTACAATACAGATAATAAGAGTATTCAACCAAGAACAATGGGAACGACTACAACGACGATGACGTCATATCTTCCTAATATTACGTCAGCAGCTTCATAATGGCCGATTGGTACTTCTTGTTCTTGTTCCTGAGCCTGGAGTCGACCTGCCTGGTGTTGGAGGTGTGAGGTGGAGGCGGAGGAGAGAGCAGAGATTCCGGATGGACTTGGACGTAAGTGGCCGAGAATCCTTTCCAGAAGATCGTATCATCCGTCTTGAAGTTCAGCAGCAAATGCGATCCAGAGGAGAGGAAGTCAGGAGGGAGCTAAAAAAAACAGAACAACTCTTCTACATCTTATAAGCCTTCTATAGTTATAATAACACTGTACATTGCTTTGACAACAGTGGTAAAACGTAGGTATACCGGTTCTTAATGACATTATCATCATGTGGTACGCTACAATAGCGAAAATCAGAGTACCTGACAATTTTAGGTTCAGCGTTGTGCTCTATATAAATCTTCGATTAAAATTGCAACAAATCTGCACATAATAATGCGATCTGTTTCTACCGTCTACTGATTTATAAGTCTATGAAACTCTTGGGTTGCATAATATATGATACGACCTACAAGTCACCTAGTCAGTAATTGCAATCATCAAATCATATTTCTAGCTACGGCGTCGTTTGTCCTTACAGCTGCTAGAATTATTTCAATGGAGTGACTTGTTACTCAATGATATTTTTTGCTTACGTAATATATGGATGGGCCCTTACCTCGTGTCCGCAGTGACGACCCAATCGAACGGATGTTTTGTTCCAACCATCGTATATTTCAACGTTGTCATATCTACAATTTATTTTATGCCGACGCTATAAACAGGTAACCAATTAACAGCAATTTAATCATTACTAATCACCTGCTACTTTGTTGTGAATCTAAGAATCCTGAGACAATTATGGGCATTGATGACTGTTAGCCTTGTTGCACAACAATATTGAAAAGCTTAAGTTGACAGTGATATATATCGTCATTAAAATGGATTTCTCTCCGTTTATCGGATTTCCACTTTGTCGTTCAGCTGTGCTGCAGCAGAACATATATTGTTGTTGTTGCTGCAGCTGTTGTTATTAGTATTAATATTGCTATTGCTATTACTATTATTATTATTACTATTATTATTATTATTATTATTATTATATATGTTTCACATTATGCTGTTATCGCCCATGATGAGCTAAGTGAGCGTTGGCAATGTCTCGAAGAGGCAGGCTGCGTTATTATTATTATTATTATTATTATTATTATTATTATTATTATTTTTATTATTATTATTATTATTATTATTATTATTATTATAGAAGACATAATAATAATAATAATAATAATAATAATAACAATACCCATAGTTATTATTATTATATTTGTTTCACATTATGCTGTTATCGCCCATGATGAGCTAAGTGAGTGTTGGCAATGTCCCGAAGAGGCATGCGGCGTTCCCACGCTGAAGAACAACCGAGATACGTTGGAACAGAAATGACGTCTCCATTGGATCGTGGGTTGCAGCACTCGTTCGACTACCCAACTCTGAGATGAACTGCAGTCCTTCACTGCTCCAAGCGCCGCCGGATTCCAAGGAGAGGGCTACGAAGTCGTGGGTGTTGGTTATGGTGGAATACTTGGCTCTCTTCGTCTTAGCTGCGCGTTCGGCTGCTTCGCCAGCTCTGATAGATGTGTCGACAAGATGTGACTTGGCGTAGGTGTCGGGCACTGTCACATCCCATGCCAGACATCGACCACGTGTCCAAGGAATGAGCGTGACGCCGTCCGGTCGCTTTCCATCTTCTCTTACCAAGCCGAGAGGTTCCTTTTGCGCTGGAATCTTCGCCCTGCCAAGAGCTCTCCAGATGACATCGTTCAACATGCTATGTCGTTGATGTTTTCCGCTGCCTCTTCTACAAATTAGTCCATGGAGCCCTTTTGCGTCGACGCTCTCTTGACATTGGTGACACAAATGTGGCTCGCAGAGCGTCGTTCCTAGCCTCAACCCGGCTGCCAGTCGTACATCCTCGTTTGAGAGGCGCAGGCTTAGGGCAGTCACAGGGGGCGCTAGCATCCAGTCTCCAGAATGAGGTGCTCGTGAGGCCAGCAGGCGAGCACGGTCGCATGGATTGTTATTGGAATCCAGCAGACCTTTCCATGCCTTGTCTGTGAATCGGAGGTCCCATTCTTTCTGGCGATGACTCGCTGTTCCTGTTGGTGGTTCTGCATCTGTCAGGGTCTTCCAAGCGTTGAGTGCTGAACTCGCAAGTTCATATGGTTCCTCAGCAGACTCTGTTGGTAGGATGCATGCCTGGAGTTCGCTTGTACTAGCAGCAGAAGCCAGAAAGGCAGAAAGTGCCAGCGTAGATGCACAACGAACTCCCAGACCACCTTCTCTCACCGGCAAAGAAGCCTGGAGCCAGCGGTCATTGTCAAGGTCCACATTTAAAATGGTTGACAGTCCTTCTCTCAGCAGTTGATCAAACCGAGCCAAGCCCGGCCAATTATTATTATTATTATTATTATCATTATCATTATCATTATTATCATTATCATTATTATCATTATCATTATTATTATTATTATTATTATTATTATTATTATTATTATTATTATTATTATTATTATTATTATCATAATGCTGTTATCGCCCATGATGAGCTAAGTGAGTGTTGGCAATGTCCCGAAGAGGCAGGCGGCGTTCCCACGCTGAAGAACAACCGAGATACGTTGGAACAGAAATGACGTCTCCATTGGATCGTGGGTTGCAGCACTCGTTCGACTACCCAACTCTGAGATGAACTGCAGTCCTTCACTATTAATAATAATAATAATAATAATAATAATAATAATAATAATAATAATATTATTATTATTATTATTATTATTATTATTATTATTATTATCATTATTGTGTATGCATAGTTTGGAAAGCGCGTAAGTAAGTAAGTGGTCGTGAATAATTGAGTGAGTGTGTGAACTTCATCATTTTCCATCACTATCATCATCTCTTCAATAGATGGTTGTTGTGCATATCACTAAATTACATTACGCATCTGTCGTCTGCTTACTTACTCGCAATCCGTTTCCTCTTCCACTTCGAAAGCCTGGAACTGGAGTCTGATGCGGAAGCGGTCGTTCTCAGCCGCTATGTACCAGTCACAATTCTCCTTGTTCTCGTAGTTCTGATCACCGTATTTGGAATGTGAGTAGATTTCCAAAACAGAGTCACTGGCCAGCAACACTCCACCGCACACTTTACGACACAATCACAGGACATTCAGCTATGCCAATCAATGTTTTAATCCATTAATTCAGTTTAGCTAAGCTTTTAGTTGATATTTTTTATAAGGATGTTTTTTTGTACATAATCTATAATCATCTGAGCAAAAAATGTTGAAAGAAAGGATAAATAAATAATTAGTAGAAACTGATCTGAAACCAACCAACCATTAACTGTGGTTAATTTCCTTATTTTAACTTCGATAAATCTGCGGCGGGACCTTTGGTTCCCTAATTGGATCTCCTGGGTGATCCGATAACAATTGTAAGACTTGTGATTTTTTCTAATTTGTTGAGGAATTGTCAATTAAACTACGATTGATTGATTTAATTGATAAAACAAGCAATGAGCACTCTCACCGAAACAAGACCAATAATTATAGACATGCTCTCAATCAATCAATCGATACATGGAACATGAATTATATAACCAAACTGCAATCTATCAAATAATTTAAAATCATGAAATTAATAATATTTTTCATATTCAGCCACGTTTCATGAGGATAATTAAATGTAGGTCAATGCATGTATATCCTTACTAAGTAGTGATGGATGTACAGGGTTTGCAAGCATGTGTGCATGTTCCGCCCAGGTCTACTGCATCTGCCTGGGTCTACCCCAACTGCCTGGGTCTACCCAAACTCCCTGGGTCTACCCCAACTGCCTTGGTATAACCCAACTGCCTAGGTATATCCCAACTGCCTGGATCTACCTCAACTGCCTGGGTCTACCCAAACTCTCTGGGTCTACCCCAACTGCCTGGGTATGTCCAAACTGCCTGCTCTACCTAAAACGCATGAATCTACCCCAACCGCCGAGGTCTACCCCAACTGCCTGGGTCTACCCCAACTGCCTGGGTATATTCGAACTGCCTGACTCTACCCCAACTGTCTGGGTCTGCTCGCTTTTGTTAATTGTTGTGACACTATTATGTTAAAATGACGCTTAACGTTATAATAGGCCATTGCAGAGAGCGTCTCAGAATAGTTATTCTGAGTGAGGCGCTATATAAATGATAGATATAGAGACACAATCGAATACCTGTGGTGTGAGTGGCGTGGAATCCCTTCCTTTGAACTGATGAATCTGTGATAAATGTCATGAAAAGGTGGTTGTATGAACTTGTGATTGGCAGTGGAATTGAACTGCCACAGAGTGTTCCCAGTCTTGACGCTCGAGTGCTGTCTCCGTCGTAGAGATCCACTTTGTCGTAAGTACATTCCTGATGAGCCTCAAGTTCAAACTCATTGAAGATCTATCAGTCAACAATAAACACACGTCACATGTCTACACAATTCAAATGAGGGGGTGGTGGTGGCTGGATAGATGGATGGAATGACATATGGAAGAGTGGATGAATGGATGGGTGGATGGATCCACAGATGGGTGCATGGGTTAGTGGGTGGATAGATGCCATAGGGAACGGAGAGTGAATGGATGGATGGATTATATATTGATGGTTAAATGAATCGACTGTTGGCTAAATGGATGGATGGATGTGTGAGTGTGGGTGTTAGTTTGTCTGTTTGTTCCTAGGTGTGATGAAGCAGTGATTGGTTGCATGTGTGTGTATGTGGGTGTGCACGAGAGAGAGAGAGAGAGAGAGAGAGAGAGAGAAGGGTCAAATAAAGGTGGATATAGTAGTATTCATTTTCTTAATTAAGATATACCAGTTTGATTCTGTGTCCTGGGGTAGTTCTGAAGGACCAGACGCATTCCTTTCTGCTGGGGTAATTGTATGGCCAATTTGGACTCGATACTTCACCCACGGGAGTCGTTATCTCGTGTTGACAGCCACCTGTTTAGTCATCACAACATCAACAACATGCTCAACATCATCAGCTGCAGCAGCAGAACTAAGGTAACCCAAAGTCATCAACGATGTGCTATTATTACCTTCCTAATGAGGAACATCTGGCTAATTCTCCTTCCCCAGTTACTCAGTCTAGTCAACTGGACAGACAGACAGGCAGGCATGAATAGAGAGAGAGAGAGAGACAGAGAGAGAGAGAGAGAGAGAGAGAGAGAGAGAGCGACAGAGACAGAGAGAGAGACATGCAGGTAGATAGGCAAACAGACAGTCAGGCAGATATATAGAATAGTAGAAGGCTCCTCATAGGAACACGTGTTGTAGTCCCATTACGTCTGGCGCTGAGTGTAGCAACGGGAGTGAAACATTTACTAATGAGATTCTTAAACTCTCATTTATTCTTGAACAGATGATTCTATTAAGTTGCCCCAACCAAAAGAAACTTATCTTATCACAAGGCTTTCTATCAATGGTGATGCAATTCAACAACACCTTTGGTCTTCTTTCAGAATATATAATAAGCCATGTGGAGGAGTATACAGGGACCTGAGAATCACAAATTTTTTCCCTTAAAATCTCAAATCAAATTGAGGTGAAAGGTTCTAACAGGGCATACGTTGTAGGGAGTTTTGGCGAAAGGTAGGAGAGAGAAAGAGAATGAGACAGAGAGAGCATAGAGAGACATATATACATAGCTAGAGAAAGACAGACATAGCTATAGACATATAGAGACAGAGAGAGGTACATACAGAGAGAGTGACAGACAGACAGAGAGAAAGAAACAGAGAGAGACAGAGAGAGAGGTACATACAGAAAGAGAGAGAGAAACAGAGAGAGAGAAACATACAGAGAGAGAGAGAGAGAGAGAGAGAGAGAGAGAGAGAGAAACAGAGACAGAGAGAGAAATAGAGACAGAGAGAGAAATAGAGACAGAGAGAGAAATAGAGACAGAGAGAGAAATAGAGACAGAGAGAGAAATAGAGACAGAGAGAGAAATAGAGACAGAGAGAGAAACAGAGAGAGACAGAGAGAGAGAAACAGAGAAACAGAGAGAGAGAGAAACAGAGACAGAGAGAGAGACAGAGACAGAGACAGAGAGAGAAACAGAGAGAGAAACAGAGAGAGAGAAACAGAGAGATAGAGAAACAGAGAGAGACAGAGATAGAGACAGAGAGAGAGGTACATACAGAGAGAGACAGACAGTCAGACAGACAGAGACAGAGAGAGGGGAACTGGTGTTGCCACTGGACAGCGTACGTATATACCTTCCTTGCAGTCGTGTTTGTTATCGTGTAGAGTGAATCCATTCTGACAGGAGCATTCGTAACTTCCGATCGTATTCTTACAGATCTGTTGACATCCTCCGTTGTTCAACGCACATTCATCCTTATCTAAACAACAACAATACATCCATTCTACGATGAAGTACTTTACTAACAAATCTACGATTACAAAGCAACTCAGTTTCAACGCCTCTGAGCTGTTGCCTTTGAGTTGATGACTTTGATTGTTGCCTTTGAGTTGTTGTCTTTTGTTGTTGTCTTTTGTCGTTGTCTTTTGTTTGTGCCTTTGTGTCATTGCCTTTGTGTTCATAAGGAGACTCAGGGCAACATGAAAGGGGTTGTGACTATATAAATGACTGAGAAGGAGATGCCAGGTCATTTGTTCGGCGACGGACAATTCAGCGTCAGGCAATTCGGCGCGCTGACAATTTGGCGCTCGTACAATTCGGCGCCGGATGAGTCTGTAAGTGTATTTACACCAGATATCGATATGTAGTAACTGACATTTTTAAAATATCCAGAAGGGGGCGAAATAATATTCTCCATATTATCCAGCACATGTTTGGCTTTTGTAGAGTCATAGTCAACACATAGGGACCGTGTTACTTTCTAACTAGAGTAATCCTCCACTGTAGAGAAAACTAAAGAATATTACAAATTACATCGATTTCGGTTTCTGACTCACATAGTAGTTAATAGCAGCAGTAGAAGTTGATAAATCCATGTTTTAATGTTACTGTACTCTTTTAATCGCAATTATTAAAAGTAAGTATTTTAGGGCTGTTGTCTTCACCAGTCTCTGGTCTAAATACACTTACAAACTCATCCGGCGCCGAATTGTCCGTCGCCGAATTGTCCGGGAACCCATTTGTTCGTACCCGTCGTCGTCAATGGCTGGAATTGAGAACTAGGATAATGATGATGATCATGATGACGACGACGACAATTATGACGACGACGACGATGATGATGATGCTGTTGCTGTTAAATGAAGGGACTTTTGGACTCTGCATGATAACAGCATCCTCGTTATCAACACGGTGGTGGTGATTATGCTGTTGCTACAGATGATGATGACGACGATGATGGTGCTGTTGCAGTTAAATGAAAGAACTGTTGGACTCTGCATGATAACAACAGCATCATCATAAACACGGTGGTGATGATGATGCTGTTGCTGAAGACGATGATGTGCTGTCGACATTTTTCAGATTAAAATTCTGTTTATCAGAAAACTTCATAAACTATCAGTGAATTATAAATTATTATCTGACATTCAAATGATGTAGAGACGGTCTGTTTCCTCTCCCTCGCTGCCCTATCTTCCCATCAACGATATTCTCGCAGCAACTGACGATGCAATTGGGGAGGAAGGTGGAAATCCCGACAGATCTGTCTTGGATGGGATTTGAGCGTGAAATCTGTCGGTTGCCCGTCGAACGCGCTACCCACTGCCCCATGGATGACCTAATTGAGGCCGGATGTTGGTGACCGATCTAATTGAGGCCGAATGTTGGTGACCGACCTAATTGAGGCCGAATGTTGGTGACCGACCTAATTGAGGCCGAATGTTGGCGACCGACCTAATTGAGGCCGAATGTTGGTGACCGACCTAATTGAGGCCGAATGTTGGCGACCGACCTAATTGAGGCCGAATGTTGGTGACCGACCTAATTGAGGCCGAATGTTGGTGACCGACCTAATTGAGGCCGAATGTTGGCGACCAACCTAATTGAGGCCGAATGTTGGTGAACGACCTAATTGAGGCCGAATGTTGGCGACCGACCTAATTGAGGGCGAATGTTGGTGACCGACCTAATTGAGGCCGAATGTTGGCGACCGACCTAATTGAGGCCGAATGTTGGCGACCGACCTAATTGAGGCCGAATGTTGGTGACCGACCTAATTGAGGCCGAATGTTGGTGACCGACCTAATTGAGGGCGAATGTTGGTGACCGACCTAATTGAGGCCGAATGTTGGCGACCGACCTAATTGAGGCCGAATGTTGGTGACCGACCTGTGAAGTAGAATGCGGAGAATCCATTCTTCTGAACCGTATTGTCTGAATTGAAGGTCACCCTCAGAGTGTTGCTATCCGATGTGATTGGTTGAGGAGGAGATGAACCACAGAACGTTCCATGGATCTTCGATTGACTGTTCAATCCACTTCTCACCTCCACGGAGTCATACTCGCAGTCTTGCTGAAATCATCGGAAAAACGCTGAATTTCAAATCAATTCAATTTCGTTAATTGTAGCAAACAGCATTCAATGCACAAACGATACAGATGGAAACCAAAGGCTACAAAGGGAGTCCTAAAAGGAATCGAAACCCCGCTGGCAGTAACATCCGAGTACCAGAATTAACAAAGACAAAAATAAGATAGCCACCTATTAATATTAGGCCTACTTCTAAACTAGGGCAACTGTTAATGATTAATTTAGTAACCTCTATAGCGCCGGGGTCAAATGCAGAAGGCATCAAACGATGGCGATCAAAAAAGCAAGACATTTAATTAGTTATGTGGATGAAGTAGATCACTCAGGTAAAAGAGCAACAACACTAAAACAAGAGCTTTTCTCTCCGCTAAAGCAAACACAGTTAGACCTAAGCCAACCTTACAGCCCGGCTTCGCCCGATGCTGGCCTCCCCCATGTTCAGATTGGGCGTTTGGAGCGGGTTTTACGTGCGGATGCGTGACTGATTGGTGGGATTCCCAGAGCAGGTCAAGTGTCCGAGTACATGCGGGATGTCCTGCGCTCGTTGCCTCTACCCCAGCACATCTTATTTACGGTATCTGCTTTAGTTTGGCGCTGCCTTGACGGCACTGCGCCTGCTTATTTGCAGGATCTATGTCTCCCTATCAATGCCATGCAGTTACTGTAGTGGTTGACGATCACTTGGCTCTGCATTTCATGACTATCTGATCGTCCCTTTTGCACGCACTTCCATAATGCAGAATCGGGCTTTCTCGGTCGTGGGACCTACAACCTGGAATGGACTTCACATAGAGCTCCGTCTCCTACCTAAGAACTCCTAATCTTCATTTTACGCCTCTCTTAAAACTGTCCTTTTCAGCCAAGGATTAGGCCGGGAGCGCCTCTGGGTAGATATCCTGAAGGGGCGCTATATTAAGTATTTTTGAATGATTCATTTGACTGATGCTGCACTTAGAAATCAGCAGCTGCCCCACTTTTCCCTGAAATTGTTTTCCTGTTGCTCTTTACCACGATGTCCCGATCGCGAGTGTTTCATTTGACGAGTGCTCCGAGTCACGCCGTAGTTTAATAATAAACGCGCACTGCTTTGCATGATAAATTGCTGACGTAAATGCAAATTTATGACCACCGGTATTTAATTAGATGGTTTAAGTTTAGGCAATTACAAAAGTAATAATGTCCAACTATCGGAATCCATTGTAATTAATCTCCTGAAAACAGCCACCTTAACCCAGAAATTCGCAGAAGAACGTTTTGTAAAAAGTTTCATATCGCCAGAGAGTTTCGTTCGCGACCCTTTGTTGGAACGTAGAAATAAATTAAATGCTCTGCTTTACAGCTGAGATTCAATTAGCTGAACGCGGTATTTCAAGCTCCAAGTAATTAAAAAGTCTCCCGTAAATTGTCGCAAATGCTTCGAAGAATTCCCTGCGAATATAAATCTGGCGGAATTGTAGCCTGGAATAAAAGTCTTTATCGCTCTTCGTTGGCATGAGTTCAAAGCCCGGATGTGCTTCAATTTAGAAATTCTTCGAATTGGACGATGGAAGCCAATCAGTCTCAAATGGTAATCGTTCCTTACAAAACGGAAACCCGTCAACGCTGTTCCTTACAAATATGTTGTTTACATCTCATGCACAAGTGGTATCTGAAAAAGACCCCTACGTGAAAGAAGAGATTGAAAGACCACAAGCGGAATAGAACTGGAAAAGACCTAGAATTACATGGAACAGCTGTTCCGATTGAGTTGAGATGTTGAGAGTAGGCTTACTTACGTTGTTTCCTTCGATGTCGAAAGCATGGAAAGTGATTGTGATGCGATATTGAGTTGGAGCGACGATGAGCCAGATGCAGTTCTTGCTTGGAGGATAGAAGTCCGGATAGAGTGGACTCTGGATGGTTCCGTTGGAGGCGTCAATGTATCCTCCACAGGCATCTACTAGAGATAGGGCAAATCAACACACCACTCACCCACACAAACGATCGCTAATTCACTCACTCATTCACTCTCTTAATCACTCATTCATTCACTTTCTCATACACTCCGCCAACGTGGCGACTATTCTTGCCCCCTCCCCCTATCACCCGACGATGACATTTTTCAACTTATTTGTTTGTTCACTCATTCCTTCCTAACAGTCGTTCCTCTTTTTTACTTTCACTCACTCATTCATTCATTCTTGCATTCATGACATGCCCTTGTAAGTGAGTCATCCAAATCCACGGAGACAAACAGACACACAGACGTACATAGAGCTACAGATTGAAAGAGGGAAAGAAAGATAGACGGAGTGAGGTAGAGAGAGAAAGAGAGAGAGAGAGAGAGAGAAAGAGAGAGAGAGAAAGAGAGAGAGAGAGAGAAAGAGAGAGAGAGAGAGGGAGAGAGAGAGAGAGAGGGAGAGAGAGAAAGCGAGTCAACCGTTGGCAGTTACCTTCGCATCTCTTTCCATCTGGGTTGAGTTCGTATCCTATCCTACATTCGCATCTATATCCTCCGAGGGTATTTGTACAGTTGTGTTGACAGCCATGATCCTCCGTCTTGCATTCATCATATTCTACAACAAAATAAAATAATGATCAATGACTATCTATCTCATCTGCCATCTACGTCAACTTACATCATCACCCGCATCTTTAACACCTTTACCTCAACCAACATCATCACCTCGCATCAAACTGTACCACAACCAACTTCACAACCATTGCTACCAATGTTAAGACCCCAACACCACACCATCACCACTACTATTTCCCTACCACCATCTCCAAAACACCATCACAGAGACTTTGACGATGATGACGATGCAAACAGTCACAGCGACATCGATAATATCGATGTTGATACAATCAGAGCAATTTAATAATGACTTAAATGAAATAAAAGGTTTCTCAAAGGAATCTTTTACCATCAGATCTGTACGGACACAGTGGACGTTTACTCCATTCTGAAGTTAAAGTAGAAGTAGGAATGAGGAGGAGAAAAAGGAGGTGGAAAAGAAGGAGAAGAAAAAGGTGGAGGAAAAGGAGGAGGAGGAGTATTTGGATGCAAACCCTTGACAAATACGGCCGTGAATCCTTCCTTTTGAACGGAGGCATCAGAGACGAATTGTACGTAGAGTTTGTTTGAGGTTGAGTGGATGTCTGCGGGCGTGCTGTGTCCGCACGTCTTTCCAATCAAAGGAGACGATTCGGAATGACCATCACGAATCTCAACGTAGTCATAGACACAGTGGTCATGGTACTCAACCTACGGGCAACCAACCATGTCATCATCGACATCATCATCTCCTGTCAAATCTCGACTAAGATGATGTCATTTCAAATAATAGCATTAACGTCACTAATAATTCAGGATCTTCATTTCATATTTTGCTATTGATTCACCACGGTTTATTCAATCTAAAATTGTCTCTCATTCGAAACACTAAACACCAAAAAACAAACACATCAATCGAGGATTTCAATTTGATTCCCTGTTCTGTTTGTGTATACTGAGCATAGAGCATGTTGGACGGCCAACCGAAACATCATGAGTTCAAATCTCCTCCAGGGAAGAAATGGGGTGAAAGATAATTATGGGTTCCACCTGCAACTCCCCCCCTACCACTGCCTCCTACCCAATTCAGCTGCAATGAAACGGTGAACACTAATTCTAAGCTGTTGGTGGGAAGAGGAGACGGCAAGGGATTGGAGGACTACGACTGGACACCTGCTGCCCTCATTTGCCAATGCATGGCGAAGAAGAATTAGGTGGCTGACACTTCACACAGATGATTGCATCTGAGGCTTTAGCTCTGAAATGGTTATTACTCTCCTCTTCCTTCTCCTTCTTTCTCCTTGTCTTATTCTTCTCCTGCTAATGCAATTTTTAAGATCAAAGATTTAATGCAATTTTCTATTAATAAACCAATAACACAATAAA
Organism: Bimastos eiseni; assembly: GCA_959347315.1. Classification (NCBI taxonomy): domain Eukaryota; kingdom Metazoa; phylum Annelida; class Clitellata; order Crassiclitellata; family Lumbricidae; genus Bimastos; species Bimastos eiseni. The sequence continues at coordinate 283,216 of OY365812.1, read as the reverse complement.
AAAGACGGGGATTGAATCTTATTTCGTTCAGACCAATAGTTGAAGCAATTAATATGTGACACCCTTCACAGCCCTTCCCTCCCAATTATAGTCTCTGACTGCAGGTAATCATAGTAAATAAGAGAAATGGAATACAAAGCAGAACAAGAAGAGATGGAGGAAGAGGACGAGGAGGAGGAGGAGAAAAGAAGAACGAACAAAAGAATAGGGAGACGAAGAAAGAGGAGAAGAAGGAGAAGAAGGAGGAGGAGGAGGAGAAAAAGAAGAATCGGAGACATATCATATCATATCCAGAGATAATAGAATTTACTTCGAAAGACTGGAACTTGAGAGCGACGGTATAGCCATCGGGAACTGTAATCTTCCAGACGCAGTTCTTGCTCGCTTTGTACAGATCCGGATAATTTGGACTCGACAGCATCCCATACTCCTTCGTGATGTCACCTCCACACACGGCTACAATTACACAAACACGAACGACATAGACGACGTCTTCAGATCATAGCGTCTCTCTAATCTCTCTCTCTGTTCCTCTCTGTCTTCGTCTCCGTCTGTCTGTCTCATTGTATATCTGTCTCCTTCCTTCCCACTCTCCCTCTATATGTCTGTCTGTCTATCTGTCTCTGTCTGTCTCTCTCTATCTCTGACGTGTGTTCACCAGTGTCGTGATAAGCCACATCACTTCTTCTGGTACCAACTGTTATCAGCAATTTCCAATTAAGTCGAGGTCTGAAAAGACATCCTCTGGTGACGCAGCCATCTCAACTGTCATCAGACGGATCTGAAGTAAGTAGAGACAACGAAGATGAGTTGCTATCTCTCAGTCACGATCACAGAGAACGAATCGGTGACAGAAGGGTTTTAGAAGGACGACAACATCAACACCTTCTGAGAGAGAGACAGAGAGAGAGACACAGAGAGAGAGACACAGAGAGAGAGAGAAAGAGAAAGAGAGAGACAGAGAGAGAGAGTGGTGATTGCTCAGACTGTGTTGATGTGGACAATGTCGTGTTGGTAAGGAGGGATTTTCTTACATTAAAGTCTAAAAGAGAAATGCGTTGAAAGCCGTCTTTTTAAAAGAAACGGTCGTTCATCAGTTATTATCCCACTGCGGTCATCTTTAATTTTCATTATGACTGCAGATGACAACTGCTTCATTAATCTCCCTCACTAATTGTATTAATTATGTACGCAACTTAAAACAATTGTAACAATTGAAGCCGCAAAATCGACATTGACTCTTTGACTGGGATTAATATTCAACCTTTGGTCATCATTTCAAAAGGATGGATAGATATGTAAGCATCAATATTAATATTTGTTCGGTTACCTTCGTATTTTGCCGTAAATCCTCGGAATCGTTCGGCATTTGCTGCTGTTGCTCCGTTGGGAGCTGACGTTATTCTGTATTCAATCCACATTCGACTGTCGCTTGAGGTCAAGGTTATCGGTGAAGGTCGATTGTTACCACAAAACCTACCTACACAGAACAATCATCAGACGACCATCAGATACAGCCACAGGGCAACAACACGCTCATCCATCTCGTAAGGAAATTCATATAGCGCCACATCCTGCTACTCGGTTGAAATGGAACGAGCGCCCACCTTATAGAGTGTCTGGCTTCCAGACAATTCCATTGAGGTGGTAACTGCAGTGATGGAACTTTTTGAGAAAGTCATTCGATCACAGTTGCTGCCCTTATAAGGTAGTTGTAAGTGGACTTCTGAAGCCCTTTGTAAACAGAGTCATCCGCCATTCTAATGTAATCAAATCTAATCACTTTTATAGCGCCACTCTCAACTGAGCAAAGTCTTCAGACTTTGAATGAAACCGAATCAGATCCAAGTGAGTTCAGATGTGAATCGATCACATCACAGATCAATATTTCAATATTTTCAATCAGTGTTTATTTAACGATGATTGAGTTTCTTATGTAAATGGAAAAGACAATGACGATGATGAATGAAACGAGGAAATAACAACCATGACGATGATGATGATGATGATGACGATGCAGATGACGACGACGACGATGATGATGATGACGATGATGACGATGATGACGAAGATGACGCCGTATGCTGGACCTAGTGATGGTGACTTGAGGCAGTGTCCGTTCCTGACTTCGAGATAGTTGGCGGCGCAGTTCGGTGTCTCTGGAATATCGAGGTCAGTTATGTTAAGAACGATTTTTTCTCCGTGTGTAGCGGAGATTCGCCATTGACAGAGTTCCGATTGACCCCAGTGACCCGAATGACTTCCAGGGGTCATCGAAGGAGGAGGGGGAGAGGGAGGGGAGGAGAAGACGCCCTGAGACTCCTGCAACGTTCGACCACACTCTGCAAGAGCAACAACAACAACAATCATCATCATCATCATCAACATAATACACTATCACCAATGCATGTTACATCAATAATAAAGTTATGAATATGCACATGATGCAATGAATATTCATCAGGAGACTAAATACACAGACGTTTTGCTCTATCGATCTGAGAGAGGTCATAACAACCCTAATGGTCCAATTTCTAAATGAACTAAACACGAACCTTAACCCTCTGCAGCCTTCACCCTTTCCAAATGCATCAACAAGGTTGAAAAGTTCTTAATAATATTAATAATTCAATAAATAAATTCCTTGTGAGGGTTCATACGTAACTCGTGGCAAATAATTAACCATGTATACATGTAGCCTATGTATCATGACAGTTGATATAGCGCCTTTTATGTACCCTTCACAAAGCGCTGGATAAATATGTATGTCTCTACAAAGTCAATGAGTGCGTTTTATGGAAATAGTTCCCCTTCCATGTATAATCGACATGCCTCATTCATCGTTCTTTCCTTTCATCCATCTCCAGGGCACATCATCATACATGAGTTATCCCTCCGTCTGCTATATGTATACGTCTTCCATCTTTCCATCGGACGATCCATGCCTCCTCAGATCCGATCATTCGTCAGATGACCAGAGACAGCAACAGAAGCATCACATCCTCCTCATCCTCTGGCATCAACACCATCCACCATATTGCAGAGGAACTGCTCAAAATCAATCAGCACCTGCAGCAACCGACACCTCTTCCTCGCCCATAGAAACCACCTTCTCCCACTCTCTCCTTCATCCCTCTAATTATCTCTTCTCCGTCTGCTTCCTCTTCCCACTCCACTTCTCTGCCTCTCTGTTCCGCAACAGACTCTCCGATATAAGACACAGCTTCTGTAAACGAATCCAAGACTAAAGTTAAACGAGAGAGCGTTGATGACCTCCATCGGGTCAATCATCCTCCCTCCTCCACTTCCTCCATTCTTTTACTCTAACTCCACTTCTTCCCATTCCACCTTCTTTCGCCTCTACTTCCTCTCACTCTACTTCCTCCACTTCTTCCCATTCCACCTTATTTCGCCTCTACTTCCTCTCACTCCACTTCCTCCACTTCTTCCCATTCCACCTTCTTTCGCCTCCACTTCCTCCATCCTACACTTCCTCCCACTCCACTTCCTCCACTTCTTCCCATTCCACCTTCTTTCGCCTCCACTTCCTCCATCCTACACTTCCTCCCACTCCACTTCCTCCACTTCTTCCCATTCCACCTTATTTCGCCTCTACTTCCTCTCACTCCTCCATCCTACACTTCCTCCCACTCCACCTTCCGTTTGCCTCCGCAGCACCCTATAGCATCTCTAAGTCAATCTCCTTCCACTGGCGCCGATATTAATCGTAAATGTCGGCTGTGGCTGTTTTTGGTCTGCACAGCAAGCAACAAACTGAACGAACGCTGCTCCACTGCTCTTTCCTTTCGGTTAAATTAAGGGCCACTTAATCGTTCCTTATCTTATGACCCGCAGTGAAATAGCTAGGCTAAAGTGAAGGGGAAGTCCCTGCGGTGACAGGGAAGGCTGGAGAGGGTAGTGGTCCATTGGAGTGGGACTGGATTAGGAACCCTTGCAGTTTAGAACAGAACTAGTAAGATGTAGGTGTTTTGGGTTTATGGTTCAGAGGGTAAACACTCCTTCCCTATAGGTCATTGTGCTTCCGTTTGGATGGAGGTCAGAGGTGAGGTTGTCAATGACAACAAGATATGTAAGGAGAGCAGAAAGAAAGATCATATTGTCCGAAGAAAAGACTTTCTTAATAATGGAACCAGTTGAAAAACGAGTTCACGACCAGAATCAGTTTCCTTCTTGTTACAATGTCATGTAGTTTAATTCTTAATTGGTCATTTCTAAAGCGCCCAATCCCAATGTCAGTGTAGACCCCTCTGGCTCGAACCATCTCTTCAGCGTTGACCTTCTCTTTGAGCCGGAAAAAACGAAGAGGAAGACAAGAAGCAGACGAAAGAGGACGACGGACAATGTCAGAAAGAAGGCCATCGATTATTTTTAATGTTCAATTACAATTACAATAAACGAATCCGTAATTGGGTCATTGGATCAGCCACGACAACGTTATAAATATTCATAAATATTCCTCGAATCGTGTGCATATTCATGAGTTTAGTGTTCAAAACATGCACTGGTGATTAGTCTCTAATAATGAACATATGCGTGAAGCCACAGAAAGTTAGTCAATATCAGCATGAATATGCACGATGCCTTTATGAATGTGCGAAAATGAAGAGAATGAATGCGCATGAGAAAGTATCTGTAAGTTAATTGTAGCATTTAACCATTCATTCATTCATTCATTCATTCACTCACTCACTCACTCACTCACTCACTCACTCACTCACTCACTCACTCACTCACTCACTCACTCACTCACTCACTCACTCATTCATTCATTCATTCATTCATTCATTCATTCATTCATTCATTCATTCATTCATTCTATTCGCTTAACAACAAATGAGACACTACTCCAGAATATCATCTCTTATTAATCATTAAATTTTGTCTGTCTGTCTCTCTGTCTGTCTATCTCAGTCTCTTTCTGTCAAACACACACACACACACACACACACACACACACAGGACATAGGGATGTGGAAAGCTTAAGGAAGAGGATCAAGCGTGAGAGGAGGAGTGGCGACGTTGGACATTTGAAACTGCGCTCTAAGAGACAGAGAGAGCCAGATAGATAGATAGATGGATGGACGGACGGACGGACGGACGGACGGACGGACGGATGGACGGACGGATGGATAGATAGACAGACAGACAGACAGACAGACAGACAGACAGACAGACAGACAGACAGACAGACAGACAGACAGACAGACAGACAGACAGACAGACAGACAGACAGACAGACAGACAGACAGACAGACAGACAGACAGACAGACAGACAGACAGACAGACAGACAGACAGACAGACAGACAGACAGACAGACAGACAGACAGACAGACAGACAGACAGACAGACAGACAGACAGACAGACAGACAGACAGACAGACAGACAGACAGACAGACAGACAGACAGACAGACAGACAGACAGACAGACAGACAGACAGACAGACAGACAGACAGACAGACAGACAGACAGACAGACAGACAGACAGACAGACAGACAGACAGACAGACAGACAGACAGACAGACAGACAGACAGACAGACAGACAGACAGATAGATAGATAGATAGATAGATAGATAGATAGATAGATAGATAGATAGATAGATAGATAGAGAGGGGAATCTTAAAGGGTGAGGCGCCCATTCAAAGGGGCAGGAGAAGGTCAAGAGAGGTCAGCAGGTCAACGATCACATCTGATCAATTCGTTTGGGTCGAAGGTCACAGGGTCGTTATTGGGAAAGGCGTATAGACTTTGTTTTACTCTCTCGAATGAATTATTGGAGCAAATGGAAGAAAGTCTGTGGAGTTGCCAACGAAATATAAGGAATGGATAGACGACGGAAGCCAGACGGAAACTAACTTCGTCACCCCTATGGCACAAGCAGACATCCCACAACGCTAAGAAGACCCACCTGTTAAGACGACATTCCTCCACACTTACACCTCCTTCTCCTCCCCTTCCCCTTTTCCTAATCTTCCTCCTACTCCATATCCTCCCTCTTCCGCCTCCTCCTACCTATTTTATTCCTCATCCTCTAAAATCTCTTCCACTTCAATCCCTTCCTCTCCTCCTTCTTCTCCTCCTCCTCCTGCTCGTCCATAGTCTGTGACTTCTTCATGCAGTCTGCCTGATTACCGTAGAGCTTGAAAGAGACGCCTTATACGCTCAATGCTTGGTATGTTCGCTCTTTGCTTTCGCTGTCTGTTATTTAACTGGATCCTGTTATTAAGCAGACGACGTTGACTGCAGACGATGAAAAAAGAAGAAGTCTAATTAAGACTCTTCTTCCGTTCCAACAGATCATCAACCGAAGATATTACATCTAACAACTTTTTATTCCGGTTGGGAGGAACACGGGACCCAGGCTATAAAAGATGTGGCTAAAAAAAGAGGAGGAAGGAGAAGGAGGAGGAGGAGGAACAGGAGGAAGAAGAGGAAGAGGAAGGAGGAGGAGGAAGGAGGAGGAA